>JBBPBX010005864.1:0-17366 GCA_038048925.1 Garcialebias charrua
CGGGGGTCAACAGAATCACAACAGCTCAACAGAACACAGTACAACTCAACAAATACACAGAAACACTTGGACCCAAAGCAGAACCAACACAGGGTCGTTACACTACCCCCCCACTACAGAGTCCCTCGCCCACGAGGGGACAAACAAAGTCATCAAACCGTCTTGGAGCCCTCCTCGTCCGCTGCGGGCAAGCTCCCAGCGGCGCTACAGGCCCTGCGGCCGGGGCATCATCCGATGTCGGTGATAAGGCTTCTGGGGAGGTTGGCGGACGCACCAGAGACCCTGACCATTGGCCTTCTGGGGACTGAGGTGCAGACCTGCCTTGATAGGGGGCCAACCTGTCCCGGTGCAGAGCTACTCTTCTCCTGTTCTGGGGCATCTGCACTCTGTAGACCACCTCCCCCAGGCGCTCCAACACTCTGCAGGGACCCACCCACTGACTGTCCAGCTTCGGGCACCGTCCCTTCTTCCTACGAGGGTTGTACACCCAGACCAGCTCCCCTGGAGTGAAGTGTCGGCCCTTAGCCCTTACATCATAGTTCCGTTTCTGGCGCATGCCTGCTTGCTCCTGTTGCCTCCGGGCAAACGCATGGGCCGTCTCTAACCTGTCCTGAAGTTTCCGGGCATACTCGGGACCCGCTGGAACATCAGGTGCATCCGGCGGGCGCCCGAAGGACAGTTCGGCTGGTGTGCGCAGCTCCCTCCCCAACATGAGGAGCGATGGGGTGCATGCCGTGGAGTCCTGTACAGCTGAGCGGCATGCCATTAGCACCAGTGGCAGGTGCTCGTCCCAGTCCCGCTGATGCTCTGCTGTGAGGATGGCCAGCTGCTGTCCCAGGGTGCGGTGGAGCCTTTCCACTAGGCCGTCGCTCTGGGGATGTAATGGTGTCGTTCTTGTTTTGTGGATGCCAAGGCGGCTGCACATGGTAGAAAACACCCGTGACTCAAAATTTCTCCCCTGGTCACTATGAATACTGTCTGGTACCCCAAACCTGCTAATCAGGCCCCCAACCAAAGCATCTGCCACAGTCTCTGCTTCCTGATCAGGGATGGCGTACGCCTCCGGCCATTTTGTAAAATAGTCTATAGCCGACAGGACATAACAGTTTCCCCTGTCTGAGCGTGGTAGGGGGCCCATGATGTCCACGGCCACTCGTTCCATCGGGGCTCCTACAACAAACTGTTGTAGGCGGGCGTGAGACTGACCCGTCGGCCCCTTCCGTGCCGTGCAGAGGTCACAGCAGCGGCAGAAATCCTCCACATCCCTCCTACACTGGCCCCAATAAAACCCCTGTCGGAGGCGACGGAGAGTTTTTGTGACACCAAAATGTCCAGACCCAGACGCTCCATGCACGCCCTGCAGGACTACGTCTTTCAGGCCTTTTGGGACTACAATCTGCCACCGCTCCTCACCTGTGGAAGGGTCCTTCCATGACCTCTGCAGTACTCCATCTTCCAGTCGCAGAGCCTCAAACTTGGACCACAACCCTTTAGTTGCCAGCGAGAGTCCAGCAACCTCCTCCCACGGCGGCTTCAGTTGCCTCTCCACCCACTGCAACACAGGTTGGATGTCAGGGTCTTGTTCCTGATGGTGCCTCCAGCTGTCTGTGCCAACCACCTGCAGCTCTCTGCAGATCGCCAAGTCACTCTGACCTGATCCTCGATGGTTCCGATGCAGCTGTTCCTCCTCCAACCTCTCCCTCCGGTCACAGTAACTGCACCCCTCTGCAGCGCAAGGCCGGCGGGAGAGGGCATCGGCATTGGCGTGCTTGGCTCCGGCCCGATGAATGACAGAGAAGTTGTAGGATTGCAGCTCCTCCAGCCACCGGGCCACCTGACCCTCAGGTTCTTTAAAAGACATCAGCCACTGGAGGGCCGAGTGATCAGTCCTGATCGTGAATGACAAGCCACACAGGTAGTACTTAAAATGGCGTAGAGAAAGTACCACCGCCAGCAGCTCCCGCCTTGTCACACAGTAGCGCCTCTCAGCTTTGTTAAAGGCCCTGCTGAAATACCCCACCACTCTCTCACCTTCCTTCCCCAGCTGGGACAGGACCCCCCCAACCCCCACGCCACTTGCATCCGTGTCGAGGATGAAGGGGAGGGAAGGGTCTGCAGGAGCGAGGACTGGGGACTCAGTCAGAGCTTGCCGCAGGCGGTCAAACGCTCCCTGGCACTGTTCAGTCCACACATAGTCTCTGTTCTTCTGGAGTAGTTGGAAAAGGGGGGCTGCTATACTTGCGAACCCCCGCACAAACCTCCTGTAATAAGAAGCCAGTCCCAGGAAGCTTTTAAGATCTCTCTGAGTCGTAGGGATTGGCCACTCTGCCACCATCTTTACTTTGTCCTCCATTGTGCCGATCCCCTCTCTGCCGACTCGGTGGCCCAGAAACGACACCTCTTGTTGCATAAAGTGACACTTATCTGGGTGGAGTCTCAGGCCCGCAGCTCTAATTCTCTCCAGCACTCTACAGAGTGAGTCCAGAGCCATTGCAAAAGAGGCGCCATGGACCAGTATATCATCCAGGTACACCAGACACTCCTGGCGAGGAATGTCAGCCAGCGTCTGGTCCATCAACCTGGAAAAGGTGGCAGGTGCATTGCACAGTCCAAACGGGAGCACCTTAAACTGCCAGAGTCCCCGCCCCGTACAAAAAGCAGTCTTAGGTCTGGCACTTGTTGATAGGGGGACCTGGTAATAACCGCTCCGAAGGTCCAGAGACGAGAACCAGTTGGAGCCGGACACCAGGTCTAGTGACTCGTCGACCCTAGGCAGTGGATATGAGTCTTTCTCAGTCACCCCGTTCAGTGGTCTGTAATCAACACACAAACGCCACTCTCCATTCTTTTTGGGCACCATGACAACAGCAGACGCCCAGGGGCTGTTTGAAGGCTCGATAACATCAGCCTGCAGCATGTCCGACACTGCCCTGTCACATGCTTCCTGACGGGCCAGGGGAAGCCGGCGGGGACGACATTTTATTGGGTGTGCATCTCCCGTCAGGATGTCATGTTCCACCAAACGAGTCCGCCCCACCTGGTCTTCACTCAGGGCAAAAATGTCCTTAAAGTCCATGAGCAGCTGCAACAGTTGTTCCTGCTGCTGAGTGTCTAAACCCCTACAGTTCTCTGCCCAGATCTTCCGCACCAAGGTCACCGCAGCGTCTTCAGTCTCCTGAGGCACCCACACTGGGGGCATAGGACTCGCAGGTGCGGGGGCCATGGTGGCAGCAATCTGGCTGGGCTGAGGTGGGATGTGCTCGACAGCTGCAATCTGCGGTTCTGTGTAGCAGGCCACAGGACCCGTGAGGGCGTGATCAGGAGCTGTGGGCAACAGTGGAATGAGAGGGCCCTCCTTGAAGCTCCATGTCCCCACACCCAAATCCAACTGGCACCCCGCAGCCCTTAAAAAGTCCAGCCCCAATATGCACATGTCCTGCACCTCTGCTACCCACACAGGGTGGGTGATAGATCGGCCACCTACATTAAAAGTCATTGTCCCCCTCCCCTTCATAGGTGCCATGTCCCCTGTGACTGTGCGCAGCTGCACTGTGGTGGGTTGGATCAGAGTCCAGTCCGGTACCATCTCAGGCCTCACTAGTGTTACCGTGGAACCAGTGTCAATCAGGGCCGTGCATGGGAACCCTTCCACTGAGACGGGGACATAACAAAAGTCTCCAACACATGTGCGGCCGACCACCACAACCACGGTCGCTTGGTCGGGGGCGGAGTCAATTTCGGAGGGATTCTGGGCTCGGGCCCCCTGTTCGAGCTGTCGGCCCCCGCCCACTGGCGATGGAGGTGTGGAGGCTACGGTCGGGATCTGCGATTCCTCCCCCCCGCAGACCCCGTGTCGTTTCCCTGCGTCTTGACTGTTTTAGGACACCGCCTCAGGAGGTGTCCCGGTTGGCCACAGCCCCAACAAACGGCCGGGGGTGCGGAGGAGTCCCGCGTCGACTGCAGTGCCACCGCTCGGACCATTTCTGTCAGCTCCGAGACCCAAGCAGGTTTCTCCTGGTTCAGCTCTGCCCCCTCCGCAGATCTGCATGCCGGTGGTTGTCCTCTCAGGTCGTTTCCCGCTGCTACTCCCAGCAAACACTCTCTCTCCACTGCTAAGTCCAATGCGTCTTGCAGGGATCGGGGGTGCATCAGCTGAACCTGCACACGCAGCTCCGGTGGTGCCAGGGCTCTGATGAACTGATCTTTTGCTAGTTCATTCTGAACCCCTGACTGCATGTGTGAATAGGCTCTGCGTGTGAGGCTCTCAATGTCATTAGCCAAAGCACGCAGGGGTTCACCCGGCAACCTGCTCCTGTTGCAGAGTTTATTTTTAAAAATGTCTGGTTGCACACATTGTCCAAACCGCCTCTTTAAAGCTCCGACTAGTGCATCATAGTCTTTTCTGTCCTCTGAGCTTAACAACAACAGGCAGTCCAGTGCATCATCTTGTAGACAGAGAGCCAGCTGCAGGGCTTTATGCTCCGCTGTCCACCTCCCTGCATGAGCCAGCAGCTCAAACTGTGCATGGAAGGCCTCCCAGCTGGACCTACCAGAGTACTTGGGCGTCTTCAACGGGACGGTGACGTTTTGGACGACGTAACTGTCATGGCTGCCGCCATGTGAGTCTTTTGGCGCTCTTGGAGAAAATGGCGTCGACGGACCCGCCCCCCCGCCGGTACTCAGTCCTGCTTCGGCAGCCATGCTCGCTGCAGAGCTGCGCAGAGCAGCTTTCGCCTGAGTTATTTTAGCGAGCTCCTCTCTCCAGGCCTCCTCATCCTCTAGTCCCTCCGCTTTAAACTTCACTCGGGAGAACGCTCCGTCCATGACGCTGATGTCGCGGGTGGAGGCGACGAGCCAGTAGTACTCACTCGGCTCGGTAGCGTTGGTTTACTTCTGACACCAATGTAATGACGCCAACACTGCAGACGGAGTCCAGCCAAATGGGGTTTATTCAGAAACAGGGAAGAGCTGTTATCACTGAGGCTACAGCTCACGCCTCAAAAGAAAACGCGGTACACACGCGAGCGAACACACTGCTAGCTCCCTGCTAACAACAACACACTCTCTGATGCTTCTTCTTCGTCTCCCTTTTTCCGGTCCCTCCTCCCTGCTCCTACCCCTCTCCTGCCCCCACGACCAGTCCAACACATGAGGGCGGGGGACAACAGAATCACAACAGCTCAACAGAACACAGTACAACTGAACAAATACACAGAAACACTTGGACCCAAAGCAGAACCAAACACAGGGTCGTTACAATATGTATATATGTATATACAGTATATGTATGTGTGTATATATATATATATATATATATATTTTTTTTTTTTTACCTACACCACCATTCTCCGTTTGACATTTGGGGTCGGGGCAGGGGGTGGGCGGCCTGGTTGGAGTCTGTGCCTTGGGGGCCGGTTGGAGATGGGGCCAATGCTCCGGTTCTCCCTGCATAGTTCAGATTTTTTGATCAAGGTTCCTGGTTGCGATGGCCGGCCCTGTGGCCGGGGTAGTGTTGCGGATTCCACCTTACTTTCCGCTCGAGTTGGTTTTTTGTTTCTCTTTGGATCAAAAAAGGAGATACGCTGAAAACACGACAGACTCGCACTTTAAAGTTCCAAACCAGTTTTAATAATCATAAGTTTTAAAAGTCACAGAATACTTTTTTCTATTTCTAAAGCCATTATATTTGTTTAAAAGAGAACCAGGGAGAAAATGGGGAAAGAGGGAAAGAAAGATAGATAAAGGGACAAAGAACAGAAATGCGCATTCATGAAGACAGCATACAACCTGATGGGTTGGTCCCTCGCTGCCGGTCCTGCGTTGTCTGTCTCTGGAGGAGGAAGTCTGCCTCTTATATTCTTCTCTGTTGCCTATATCTAAGCTCATGCAACAAGAATGTTTTTCTGTCTCCAGCTGATACCTAAGCTCATGCTACAAGAATGTTTTTCTTGCCCCTCAAAGTAAAAGTCCCAGCTATACAAACACTGGCCAAACCGGAAACACAAGACTGTTCTTACCCCTCCAGGTTGAGTGGAAAGTCCCTGTAATGTTTGCACAAACATTTTCTAAACAAGATACGCTTCTGCTTGCATCAGCTTGCAGCAAATTAGGAGCAAATGAAACATGAAGACAAAAATATATTATTTTATTTCACAACAAAACCCCCTTTGGACCTCAATTCCTGAGGTCCACCTCAAGAAATAAAATCACACAACTCATAGTGTAGTTTAATGCATATGTTCACAATATTCAATCAGTTTTTTCAAAATCCTCCCAGTTATAGTTTTTCTTTACACTAGTTGGTTAAAATGTAAATTATATGATTTAAATGGATTAAGCAAAAAATGGTAATCCTTAATAAGATATATACGAGTAAAACTTTTATATTAATCGATAAAAGACGTAAAATGTTAAGACAAGATCCGTGGAATGTTTAATAAAAGAGTATAATACTAGAGTAAAGGATAACGTTATTTCAAGCGCCAGCAGAATGTGAAAATGAATGTAAATGTATTCTGAACGGTGTGAGCTAAATAGTAAAGACCTATGAACTTGTGAGACCTTGGTTCCTCCTCCAGCAGCAAGGCAGCCAGCAGCAAGTCAGTTGTCTCCCTTGAACACACAAAAAATAGAGAAAGAACACAAGATTTATATCACCACCACAGAAACATTAATATACTTTTTGAATGTGCCACACGTACTCGGGGGCATTCCCCTGGGGTGCTCGGGAATGTCCTCCTATGTCCCCGAGTTTTCTTCGTGTAATGTGAAACTCTAATATGTAGTGTTTTTATCTTTTTAGGTGTCTGTGCTATGTGTGGATATTCCTAGCACCGAGTGGCCCCATAAAACAGAGTCCTTCTGGGCCCGCACGCAACTTTACTCGGCTACTTTCGTCTATCAAGGCACAAGAGTTCGAACGCGAGCTCTTCTTGTTGTCCAACCCAATCCTTTAGCTCCTTCCTGGATCACGGGCTGGAGCACACTGAACCGTGTGGATCCCCTGGCATTGACACGCACTGCCTGTGGTGTGCGTTCAGCGACCTCACACGGGTCCGTACTTGACCAGAGCTGTCTGGTCTTGCCTCCTTTGAAATCTGTTAAGAAAATCTAAACCACAAACTTTCAACTTGTTAGATTACAACAGGGCCTCTCGGTTTAACCCAATTCACTCATCTGAGAGAAGGCCCAAACATAGGTAAATCCATGTGGGTTAAATTACTCTCTACTGTCTATCCATAAACCCACTCACAATGGTACTGATAAATCAGATTCTAAAACGTAAGCCAATTTCTCCAATATTATATTAAAATTTGTACCCAGAAATGTGCAATAAAACAAAAATAAAGTTCCATCCTTACCTCCTCAGCTGGAGCATTTCCAAGAACCACCTATAATAAACAGAATGTACCACAGCAAGCAACACCCAATAAATTATAAATCAGTAGTACAAAGAATGAATCATGCATGTTAGTTGGGTTTGGAAGAGGCTTAATCTTCATTAGGGTTAATTATGAGTAGTTTTGAGGCGGTTCATACTTACAAAAATACTGTACCTTCTCATTCAGCTTATAGCAGAGATTACACACATAACATAGCAAGCGGCAGCAGAGCATAATTCACAAAACATTGTACACCTGTGGTTCTATACACCTTCTTCCTGAGTCAATAAGTCACATGTCGTCTCGTCAAGTCAATTGCTATAATTCTACAGAACCATCATATTTCTAAACACCCTCTGATCAGGTCCACTTCAGGTTTGAGTGGTTTGAGCCTGCAGGTCAGGAAATATTTCCAAGGGGCGTCCCCCATTCTGCTTCACACACATTTCACAGAGGGGGGAAAAACAAACAGTGTTGTTAATTGCTCATTTGAAATATGCTTGCATCAATACTCCTTCCTCCATGACATGATTAAAGAAAATAAAACGTTCAAGACCAATACCGCCTCAATATCAACGTAAGTGAACTTTGCCAATTTATCAGTTCCCTACTATGCTTTGTTCACTAAAATGTATTTACCATCTTTTAGTTAATTAGTTATTTCTAGGAACATTTTTCGGCCTAGTTGTTTTTAGGAAACATTTACAATCTAGTTATTAGTTATTTCAAGGGACCAATTTCAACCTCTCTATTTTTAGAGACATCTGTCAGCCCCTTAACCCCCTTTTGAAACAAAACTCTACCTTGTTTCAATTATGCCAAAGTTATATGGAAATTGTGTCTAAATTTACCATCCTTTAACCTAAGCACTAGTGTCAGATGTTTCCTAAACCTCAGCCTATTGCCACCACTAATTTGGTTTTCACAACCATATAGCTAACTGTAATCTACGATATCATCTCATTTTCTTTAAAATTATAATCATTTACCAAAATGTACCCCTTGTGACACATCAGAATCCCAACATGCACTCCGCCAAGGATAACTGCAAAAACAAAAATATAAAAGTTAACTCGTTTTGGGGCCAGGAGCTAGGATCATTTCCCTTGCTCCCCTTCAGCTTCACCACAGTTACAAGAACCAGAAAAAGCAAGTCGTCAGATCCACCTGAGCATAGTATAACTGAGAATCATGAGGCCCGCGCTAGCAGGCCCTAATGTGCCTATGTGTTTCATTAAAAATTTATCATAGCAGCTGTAGTTTTGATCCCGGCCACTAAGATCAACGACAGATCCTCACAGATCAATATGGGGTGCGGTCTTTGCTGGTGTGAGTGACTTCAGGACCATTTGTTCTCTTGTCTGTTTGGAGAACGTGTTCAGCTTTCTCTTGTTCCAGCCCCCAGTGAGACGTTCACTGGGTTCTGATTCTCGTCCGGACCCCCCAAATCCGGACCGTATATCCTGGCCATTTGTGTCTGATGACCATGTTTCGACAGTTCTTTGAGAAAGTCTTTGCCTCTGCTCGGCTGAAAGTTTTTGTGGACAGTCTTTTGTTCTTTCGGTGCCTTTGTTGTTTTCAGTCGTTCCTTGCGTATGCCCCTCAAAGTTCTTTGAGCAAGGTTGCATATGAGTTTGTTCTTCAGTTTCTGGACACACCTTCATATTAAATCTGATCCGATCTGATCAATAACCACAGTAGCTGAGATTCAAAAGTCAGATGCTGCATGTGTTTTGACAGAGGCCTATCTTAATGCATATTTACCATTATGTGTTCTGTATAGATGAGGTGGGATTCATAAGACTCACTCTTGTTCCATCAACACTGTTCAATGAGGCTATTTAAAAAATTGAAAAACTAAAAAATTTAAAAAAATCATTAACAGACCAGGATCAAATTAATTTTCTGTTAACAATCTTTATTATGGAACCTTCGACGGAGGCATCTTTTAATCTGATCTGCACAACAGATCCAAAACATTAGTTTACCTAAAAGTGAAATAATCAATTTAACCCTGAAATCAAAAAATACTGTAGCCTACTTTTATTTCAGAAAATATAATTTACGGTCTTCTAAGACCCCCTTGCTAGTATACAGTCTATGATCATTAGCAAATTCCTTGAGCCTCCTAAGACCTGCCTTCTTGTTGGATTTATTTATGTATCGTGTATATTTTCATGCCCTCCTAAATTGTCAATTTGAAATTATTAAGCTCAGTGGCTCATTTATTCAAAGTAAAATGTGGGCTCTTTCATTTTGGCCTGTTGTTCCAGGTATATAACTGTTAGTCCAGGGGTGTCAAACTCATTTTGATCTGGGGGCCGCATACAGCTTAATCTGATCTCAAGGGGGTCAGACCAGAATACTCATTCCAAAAGTCCACTTTTGTCTTTGTATTAGTGCAAAGAATAAAGAAATTATAAAAATATTAACATTAAATTAATTGTCCTTTTACATTTTTACTCAGTTTAACATTTAAGTGCATTACATATTAAAGAAATGATCAGTGATTGCACGTTTTAAAACATTTATTCAACAAACTGTTTTGTTAAATACCCTGATGCATGCTCCATAATCCATGTAGAGAAATCTAAAAAAAAACAACTAAATCTGGGCTTCTGGACATACAAAAAAGCAGTTCTGTTAAAACCCTTTCCTGCATGTTAAAAGTGCATCAAAATTTAGAAATGAATGAATTTTAAATCCATTTTCCACATCTATAAATATGTATTCATTTAAGACCTGTCTGTGAGGGCTACTCCCTCCTTAGCACTTTGAGATTTCCATTAATGAAAAGTGCGTTATAAATTGAATTCATTACTATTATTATTATTATTATTTATTCTTCAAACCCCAATCTGTCCTCTTCTTTTATTCATCTGACTCCAAACAGTTATTAAACTCTGTACCTGCATCCCTTTACTTTTATTAAATGTTTCAGAACGAATAACCCAACTGGATGACTAAATTAAAAAATAAAGTGACTCCGACCTGTTTTTGGTTTTTTCTAGAAATTATTATGCTCCTGTCTGCAGTACCTTTTTTCGTCCATCAGGGGTCTCCATTATACTCAGGCTCAATGTTGCCAGCTGTACGATAATTTTCGTATTTGTACGATAATTTTGCCCTCTGTACGATCAATAATCCCGACAAAGGCCAAAAATACAATAATTTCGCCATTCTGTAAACGTGTAGTTGTGATCGGTTTTCATCAGCCTGTCGCAACTGTCTGTCGGAGTTTTTTTTTTTTTAACCCTGAAGGCGTCTTGGAATTCCAGCTAATTCCAGTCCAGCTAATTCCAGCTAATTCCAGTCTTGGGCAGCACGGTGGCACAACTGGTAGAGCTGCTGCCTCTCAGCGAGAAGGTTGCCGGTTCAAATCCCGGTCCGGGGCCTTTCTGGGTGGAGTTTGCATGTTCTCCCCGTGCATGCGTGGGTTTCCTCCGGGTACTCCGGTTTCCTCCCACAGACCAAAAAACATGCTTGTTAGGCTGATTGGTGACTCTAAATTGACCCTAGGTGTGAGTGTGAGAGTGGATGGTTGTTTGGTGTGAGTGAGACAGGTCCCTCTTGTAAATGAGTCCCCGTGACTCAACGAGGCTAGCCTGTATAAATAAAGGTTGAATGAATGAAAAAAAAAAANTATATCTATATATATATATACATATATATATACAAATGTATAATAAAACAAAGTACTACTTACTACTTGTATTATTATTCCTACTTTGCGGTATTTCAATTATCGCAGGGCTTCAGTGTACAGATTCCCCGTGATTAATGAGGGACTACTGTATACTTATTCTTACTTGACTTATTATCATTAACTCTTATTATTATTGGATTATTGAGCATGAACTTTGATGTTTTGAACCACTTTGGCTATGGCTGCCTCAGAGGAGTTAACGGGGGAGAGGTCGATCTCCGGAAACCATCTTATCACCAGCAAACTGGTTGGTTCACTATATGAGTGTGCTGCTTGTGGTACTGAATTTTTTTATTGCTCCTCAGACTGATGAAGTCCTTTGGATGAAGGACAAAACATCTCAAAAAGAAAAGAAACCGTCCAGATGACCTGACTTAACTTTGTTAGATTACGCTATATGGTTCTACAGTTCATTTACTCTCATTTTGTGTAACACATCGTAACAAACATAGTTTTTCAAATGAAACTGAATAAGATGTGTATGTAACATGCTCTTATATCTGTAGATGGTAAATATTCCAAATGCTGCCTCTATTTTAAATTGTTTGTTAAATAAAACAATACATAATATTGCTTGTCCCCAGGTGGATGTTGGTGACCGCGTCATGAAGCTGAACACGGAGGTACGAGACATCAGCAACCTGAGTAAAAAGGGTTTCTACCTGGCCTTCCAGGACTTGGGCGCCTGTATCGCTCTGGTCTCAGTCAGGGTCTTCTACAAGAAGTGTCCCCTCACGGTGCTCAACCTGGCCCAGTTTCCCGACACAATAACCGGTGGGGATACGGCGCTGGTGGAGGTCCACGGCGTGTGCGTGAACGCCTCCGAGGAATTTGAGGCTCCTAAGATGTACTGCAGCGCAGATGGAGGCTGGCTCGTCCCCATCGGCAGGTGTGTGTGCAAACCAGGCTTCGAGGAGAGCAAGGACGTCTGCCAACGTGAGTCTGCTGGGGAGGGGGGCGGGGTGTCTGCGGGAAGCAGTTATGAGTGTGAAAATGTGTATTTTGGAAAAACAGGGACAGGAATTGGCAAGTAGAGGAGACAAAAGTGGTGCTTTTGTTGGTGACGTCAGGGCTTATTACGTCTGCGTTCACGTGTAAGACGTAAAACTCAGAGTACGCTCTGACCTACATACAGAGAGAAAAATAAAATAAAGTGCTACACTGTGTAAGAGCACTTAACAGCTTATAAAAAATGTCCATGATGCGAATATATCACCAAACCTATAGTAATTATATAAATGTGTGTGTGTTGTGACAGAAGGTGGAAGTGATTGAGTCTGCATATATAGCATGCAGGGTGTTTTCCCAAAAATATAAGGACAGCTTTTCCAGAGCAAAGAGGGGGATTTGCTTATGTGTGAACTCACATTTTCATCTTCATGGAAGATAGTAGCCTGAGTGTACGTGTGTGTGAGACGTGGCTCACTGGTGTGTGTTGTGTTGTAGAGGAAGAGACAAATGGTGTGTCTTTGGAGGAAGATTATTGAGTTAGTAAAACTCCCAGGATGGTGTGTGAGTGCGAGAGAGAGTTAGCAGGCATGTGTGCATACTGTGCCAGCGTGCATTTGAGTGAGGAGGCTTTATTACGCTCGTGCACATGTCACCTGCCTCCAAGGACTCACTTCCTCAGAAAAAATTGGAGTATAGATATTCATCTGTGCAAACTTGGTATCTGCGCACACAACGTTATTTCACTTGTTTAGGAGAAGCAGCAGCCGAGACGCTCAGAAAACCTGGCAGTTGGTCCTTAGAGACAAGTGAGTAAGAACAAAATGTGCTCTGCAGTTTGCAGACTGGTAATGCGCACAGATTGTGACAGAATGCTGGCTGCATCTCAATCATGAACACACAGACTGCTGAGCTACATATCTGCCTGCCCGCCTGTCTGTCTGTCTGTCTGTCTGCTGTGGGGACATGACAGGTGAGCTGGCTGACAGGTTTTCAGATGATCTTGCTGCCTTTCTCTCTGCAGGTCTGTGTCACATTGTCTGTGCTGGGACTTGATTTCCAGTTAGCCTGATGCAGCAGAGTGGTTGACCTTAGTGACATCTTTGATAACGCCAGTCTTATCACTACAGAGAGAAAAACACAACCCTGTCAGAAGTTTTAACAAGCTTAATGTTCAAAATGAATGCCCAGGGATGGGTATTTTTAAGCAAAAACACTATTGTCAGTAAATATTCCACTTTTCTTTGGATATTCAAGCCCATGTCTCATCCTGTTCCCCTGGCCATCCATCTTTCAGCCACCGCTACACACAGAAGACCAACTTGCAGCATAGGCTTCACGGTGTGAATGTTTATGAAGCATTCACACTATTGTGATACATTTGTCTTTTGTACGTTTCCCAGCATCTTTTTCATTCCACATTTTTTGTGTTTCTTCAACAACTCATATATCAAAACGTTCAGTTTAGCCCTTTTTGCCACTTTTTGTCCTCATAGGAAATTAACTGGGCTCTTTTTACATCCTCGAAATGTTTAGATCTTTTTACAACTTTTAACTGCTCCTTTCACATTTTGTTTTGCTTCAGCTTCTTTCAGCTTCCTTGTGCAAATTTAAACATTTTTTCAGCTACTTTCAGCTGCTCTTTCAACTGTTTTGTGATCCTTTCTGATTGTTTCTGCTAAATACAACATTTTTTGTGCTTTATATAACAAATATTTGCTCATTTCGGCTTGTTAGCTCCTTTCAGCTTATTTATGCACGTTTCAGCTATTTCTGCTATTTCAGCTACTATTTAACAGTTTTTATGCTATCTAAAAAAGCTAAGTCTTTTTTTGATTTTTCTACCTGGATTATTGAGCATGCATCAGGGTAGTTTTTATGCTAATTTTAGCTTTTTCAGCTAATTCCACGGTTTGCTTTTTTTTTGTGCAAACATTTCAAAAGATTTCAGCCTAATTCTGCAAAAATGTGCTCTTTTCATTTCCTTCTAGTAGTTTAAGTCTCTTTTTGCCTTTTCAGCTACTTCTCAGACATTTTCCACTTTTTTGTGCTGATTTCTGATTTTTTTTAGCCTAATTGGACAAATGTGTTCTTTCTGCTTTCTTCTGTTAAATTAATCTTGTTCTACTTTTTCCAGTTAGCTTTTTAGCATGCTTAGCTACTTTCAGCAGTTTTCAAATAAATTAAAGTTTTTCCTGGCATTTTCTGCTATTTTCAGCCTAATTAACTTATTTCTGCTCATTTCAGCATTTTCTGATATTTCAGCTACTATTTAGCTATCTTATGCCAATTTTAACATTTTCAACTAATTGCACATTTATTTTTAGCTCATTTCAACTCTTTCCACTTCCTTCTGTTAGTTTATGATTATTTCTGTCTTTTCCCCTACTTTTCAAATTTGGCCAATTTCAGCTTTTTAAGCTAATTTCCTAATTTCTGTGCTCATTTCTGCTTCTTTAATCCAAATTCAGCAAATACTGTACGTGTTTCTGATTTCTTCTGCTAATTTAGGCTTGTTCTTTTTCAATTTTAGCCACATTTCAGCATGTTTTTTTAAGCTAATTTCAGCTGTCTTTCTGCTAGTTCTTCTGTAACAAGCAATCACACTGCATGCAATTTCACTTTGCTTTGTAATTTTACTTCTATATTGTGTTTTACTCATGGAGAGCTCATTATTATAGCCCAACAAGTGTTAGCAAACAGCAGTGTTTAAAAGCAGAGAAAGCTGTATCAGTGAGCACTAATCTCAGTCGCTGCCTCATGATTTAGGACTGTTTCCTGTCTTTTTATTTTTTATTTAAAATATGTGCCCACCTGACTTGGACATGTGGGGAACTAAAGTATATTCACCCCAAATCCTGCAGCTGAAAAACCCTCTTGTACTGTATACCAGACAATTTGGGTACAACGACTTGTGCTGATGCTAATGACCTTTAAATGTTTTCATTTTTCAAATGTCCAGTCAGTCAACGTGGAGGGGAATTCAAGACTCTGAAAGTAAATCTGAGCTCACCTGCAACCATACATTCTGCTTCTTAACCTTTCAAAAATAAAATGTGTCAGGAAGATCCTGGGATCTCTGACTTCCTTGAATTTATTAAAATTTTCACGTATGAATGAATGAATGAATGAATGAATGAATGAATGAATGAATGAATGAATGAATGAATGACACCCTTACTGGAAAAGCCCAAATAGGAAAAAGTTGATGACAATTTTTTTAAGTGGTCGTAACCTTCACATTAATTTTTCAAATTTGCCTCCTTTAGCTAGATTTTGATGATTCAATAATCACTCACAAACATATTAATGATGTATTTTTAAAAACAGTTTGAGGTTAGAGGTAACAAAATATGTGTGCCCCCTATCTAATGGTCAATGATCAGACAGATGTGTGGACATGAAGAATCAGTGTCCACTATCTTCACAAGTGTGAAAGCCTAATTCTAGTTCGTTTGAAGGCATACTACTGTATTCAGTACGACTACTCTTGTTTTCAAGAAATCAGGTTGTCTTTGCATTGATGTCAAAGCCATCTACTGAGAAGGGAAAAATGTTTTTGTCAGCTTTTAAGATCAATTCAGTGTAGCAATACAGGAAGAGAATTTGCTGTTCAACATATCCCAGCCAAGCATATAATGTCAGAAATAATGCTAAACAAGCAAGCCGGTTTCCTTGGCTTTGAAAAAACAACAACTATGCTTTTTTTGAGTGCACATGCTTCTTTATAGTTTCCCTAACTCGTCAAAATTCACTTAGCCAGCTAATGTAGTTGCATCCATCATCAGCCTCCTTCTAGCAGACAGATGAAAGACACAGAGAGGTATGGCAGCCAGGTGCTTTAATGTGTCTGTGAGAAAGAGGGTCGTGCTTTTAAAGAGTCATGTCATCAGCCTCCAAACAAAAGGTCCCGGCCCTGAAACAATCTGCAGGTCTTTCATGGGGACAACGCACGCCGCTAATGCATTTGAATCATCCTCTCTCGTGTTAGCTTTCACACAAAGAGTTGAACTGGTGCATTTGGGGGGAGAAGCATATAAAAAGGACTGGCATATGAGCAATCATACGAGCAGGGCTTGGATTGTCTTTCTCGTTCTCTTTGTGGCTTCTTGTTTTATTCTTTGCTCTCATTTTCCTGCTCTGATGCTTAAAGTCGTCCCCAAATGTTCCGTGTGGATCTTGATGTCTCTGTCTCACTTTCCTTCACACCTCGTGCCTCCCATTCTTTCTGCCTCTCCCCCTCTCCATCTCTCCATCTTGGTCTGAAGCGCTAATGGAATCATTACTAGCCTCACTGTTAGACAAACACCAGACACCTCCTATTATGGACCCTTTTCCCCCTAAATCTCTGCCTCTTTCCTCCTCTGTTATTTTCGAGCCATGCCCTGATGTCTGCTTCTATAATTAGACTATTCTCAACGTCTCGCTCTCTACAAGCCACCCATTTTGCCCCTCACCCATCTCCTCTGCCATTGTCTTACTTTTTTCACCTCTACATTTTTCTCTGTGTCCCCCTTCTCCTCCTCCTCCAAGCATCTTATCTCCTCTGCCTGTTCTCGTTAAACATTTATAGATCATGGGTTCATCATTTGCTTTTTGTCTTTTCCAACTCAATATTTCCTACTCCCCCTGAGGGGAAGTATGTTTAAATATGTGTTTCAACATGTCGGATGGTGGACAAGGACGCAGATCCAATTCAGTGAACTGTTTTATGGCCATAATGACAGTTTACATCAATGCACGACTTGTTTCATTCAGTAAAAACAGAGTATAGCTCAATAACTGGAAAGTGTGGTCTTAAGAGGATAATTCAAATATTTTGAGGAAGTACAAGGTTGTGAACATTTAATATTTTATGTTATAAATAGCACTTTGAACGGCTTCACTTTGGAAATGTAGAATTTACTTCTGACTAAACTGACCTTTACATTGTGACCAGTTTTACATTACGTGATTAAAGCAGAAATGTTACAACAAAGGTGCTACATCTAGCTGCTGCTGCCATTACTTGCACTATTTGTAGTAGCAAAACACACAATTCCGTTTATGTTTGTATCTATCTATCTATCTATCTATCTATCTATCTATCTATATCTATCTATCTATCTATCTATATCTATCTATCTATCTATCTATCTATCTATCTATCTATCTATCTATCTATATCTATCTATCTATCTATATCTATCTATCTATATCTACATCTATCTATCTATCTATCTATCTATCTATCTATCTATCTATCTATCTATCTATCTATCTATCTATCTATCTATCTATCTATCTATATATACTGTATGTATGTATGTATGTATGTATGTATGTATGTA
>JBBPBX010005864.1:21832-42566 GCA_038048925.1 Garcialebias charrua
TATATATATTATATATATATATATATATTATTTATTTATTTTTCTCTTACCCCCCCTGGTTGCCTGGCGGACATTCTGGGGGTGGGCCGTCAGGGGTTGTGCTGGGGTGTGGGGGGGTTCGGGGCCTGCGGGTTCGCCGTGGGCGGGGCTGGCAGTGCGCTCCCTCTGGGGCTGCTTGGACTCGGGTGTCCTGTCCTGTCCTGTCGGCAGGGCGCGGGGTGGGCCGGATCTTGGATGTCTGCTACTCTCCACCCCAGAATGAATGGGCCTACCTCCTGGGTTTGGATGTGGGCTGCCCCATGTAGGGAGCAGGTACATGTCTTGGACCTAGGGGGTATAGAGTGTGCATCGGGATTATGAATGGAGCGTGTCGTTATTGTTTGTCTTTCTATGACTGAGGGTGAGGATGAGGGTGGGTCTGAATGAGTGTGTCTGTGTATGAATGTTTAAGTGTCAGGCTGGGACTTGGACTGCCCCCTCTCTGATACTTCTGAGGCTACCTAGTGTCGCGCTCCTGCCACGTGGCCCCCTGGTGGGTGTTCCTCTGCCTGCGGGCGTGCTTGGGACCCTCACTATCTGGGGCTGGGCGCTTGGGCGTTGGTCGGCTCGGCCTGGTGGCTGCCTGGTGGGGCTCGGGTCCTCTGGTCCTGTCGGGTCTGGGCCTGAGGGGTGGGCGTCCCCGGTGCCCGAGCATCGGTGACCGGCCCTGGGGCTACGTCGGTGCAGCGGGCTCTGGCGGGGGCCTGTGTATTTGTCGCTGTTGACCCCGGGGGGTCATTGTGTGTGGTCCCTGGTGGGGTTCGTCCGGTTCTTCCCCTTGGTCGGATCTGGGGAGTGGACGAGTGGCTCGTCCTGTTCGGGTGGTCCTGGGGACTCTGGGCTCGGGGTCCTTCCTGGGGTCTTGGGCTTTGATCGCCCTTTCGTCTGTCTCGGGCTTTGGGGGGACAGATCTCTGATGCTTCACAATCGCTACTAAATGTTCTATTGGAGGAACCTTATTCACTTATGCATGCTCACAACCACACACAAATGGATGTAGGGATGTATATGTAGATATATGTAGATGGGTATATAAATGAATATAAATATATATGTATATATACTGTCTATATATTTGTAGGTATGGGTATGTTTATATATAGAAATCTAATGCAAGGTCATGAATATTATCAGTCTTTATGCTTGTATGTTTCGTTGCTGTGTTCTGTCATGTGCTTTGCAGGATAGTGGACGGAGGTTTGGTGTGTTCGCCTTGTGCTCTTTTTGTGGATAATTGTTGTTTTGTTGTCTCACTTTCTCTTTTCTTTCTTTCTCTATAAAAAAAAAATAAAATAAAAATAAAATAATAATAATAATAATAATAATAATAAAAAATATATATATATAATAATAATAAAAAATAAAAAAATACATATTGGAGTGAGAGGATGGCTATAAGGTGTGAAGGGAGGCCATCTATAAATAAATAAATAAAAAAAATAAAAATAAAAAAAGAACGTTTAATGAGTGAAAAAATAACCGAAACGGTACGTAGGTGGACCGAACCGAACGTGCTGTACCGAAATGGTTCGGTAAACCCATTACAACCGTTACATGCCCAATATGTATACATATATATACACATATATATACACATATATATACACTAGGGATGTGCCGATCGATCAGTCACCGATCATAATCGGTCGATAATCATTAAAGCGTATGTGATCGGCTTTTGCCTTCAATTACCGATCACAGAGCCTGTGATGCGAAGTTTGCTAACTGCAAAACGTGCGACGAAAAAGTACCTCGTGGAGGAAGTTCAACGAAGTCCTTCAACACAACAAACCTAATTCGTCATTAAAATGTTTTAATACGTTTTAATAACTTACCAAAAGCCGCCTGCCAGCGCCGCCATTAGCAACACCTGTTAGCATGTAGCCCCACCGAGTAGCCCCACCGAGTCCGCTGCGCAGTTACGGGCAGTCCAGTTTAGCTGCGGCTTCAAAAAGGCTGTCGGCTTTGTTATTCCAAGTTAGCTGGGTGTCCCCCGATATCTTCTGCTTCCAGTCCGACATCGAGGCGAGCTCCAGGAACCTCTGATCGCACAAAGCCGGCTGTCAAATCTGCAGCTCCGGTTTAGCATGTTAGCCTTAGCTCATACCATGAGCTGCTGGTCTCGCGCGGTGCTGTGGGAGCGCTCGGCGGAGCGATCGCGGCTGCTGCTCCAGTCCTGAGACATTCACAGAGTTCAGGGAGTGTTTCCAGTTAATTTATCCGTATGAGGCATCCTCTTATGGGAGAAACAGTCCTCCAAAAGCCGACTGCCGAGTGCCGAGACTGGAACTAATGAATGTAAAATGGCGGAGGCGGTATTTCCGGTACCTGGTTCTTCTTCTTCTTCTATTTAATGGCGGTTGGCGAACTCATATTAAGCGCATTACCGCCACGGTTCCTGGTTCCCGCAGGAAGTTGTTCAAAAAAGCACGAAATTATTAAAAAAAATAATAATAATGATACTTTACGTATTTATAAAGCCATTTGTAAAAACATGCCAAGTCAATGTTTACATTTAAGAAAATGATCAAAATGAATTTGTTAAAAATATATATATAAAATGACGTATTGTGTATTGTATTAGTTAGAAAATTAGAAAGAGTAAGTAATTTTGTACTGTTGGTGGAAGATTATTATTGTTTAATCTGATTAGAAAGAGTAAGTCATTTTGTACTGTTGGTGGAAGATTATTATTGTTTAATCTGATTGTTTGAAAAAAGGGGCAGATATAATAAGATTTATTCTTCTTTCTGCTACCTTTAATTTTTTTAATATTTTGTACATTATCATTTATGGGATTGTCTTGTACAGTATTGTGTTTCTTTTGTAAAAAAAATGAACAAATTTAATAAACATAAACATAAACAATTGTAGAACAACAGTAGCCTACCTCAAATAAAAGCAGCACAAGATTACAAGTTAAAATAGCAAAATAATAGCTAAAAGTAGCAGGAGGATGGCTAAAAGCTTAAAAACGCCAACATCCTGATGCATGCTCAATAATCCAGGCAGAAAAAATCTAAAAAAAGTTTTTTTGTTTTTTTGTTTTTTTGAATGTACTGTACAGAGGACCAGACTTAACTTTTTTTTTTTCTAGATCAAAACACCAACTAAAAAACCAAAACACACAAACAAAAGAAAGAAAAAAAGATCCGTAAAAGTCAAAAGTAGCGAAGGGCTAGCTAAAATTTGAAAATATAAGGTTAAAAACTAAAACACTAAAATAAGCTAAAAGCAACAAAAAGTTAGTTAAGAGATAAAGTCTACACAAGTTTTAAAATGTCAGTTAAAAACAATAAAAGGCTTGCAAAAGCTAAATGAGCAGTTGTTACAAGACAAAAGTAGCAGATGACTAGCTATAAGCTAAAGGTAGCAAAAGGCTAGCTGATAGCAAAATATAGCAGAATGGTAGCTAAACATAAAGTATCAAGAATAAAAAAAATATGAAGCAAATATGCTAAGGCAGATTTCAGAGAGAACACTGTGTTTGGAGGAATTAAAGATACACATACCTGTATTTGTTGGAAGGAAATTTTGTGAATAAAGGTAAATATTTTTAAAAGTATAAAAGTTACAAAACCAGAAATCATCCCGCTCTTCTTCATGAGCTGAACCTTTGCATGAATTGGTAAAACAGCACAGTCTGCAGAAGCTGTGCTGTATTGGCATTCACACTTTTTACAACAATTAACTGCAACTTCTGTTGCACTGATTTCACACCATCATTGGTTACATTGTTTTATACAAATAAAAATTACAGCTAATTTTGCCTTAGAGACTTTTTTTTATGTTTAAAAGACATAAAGGTGAATAAAAATGGCATTTGTATTTAAATATAGCTACACAGGTTTAAAAAGAAATCTTAGGTTGTTTAAATTGAAAACACCTGTGCAAGCAATAAAAAACACCCCCACAGTCCACACAATTTTTCATGCTGTCAGGTGAACCAAGGTGGCCGTTAATTCCAAAGGTGAGGTCATTTGTGCCATTGTTATGCACGGCTGCTGCCATACCTCCACATGGCGTTTTATTTTTACTGTTTTGTTTGCTTCACTGAAAGCTCATACTGAGTCTATTTGTCTTCTGTGGAGAGCTCCCATCCATTGTTGTGATCATGGTTACTTCCTGCTGTAGCGAACATCTTTCCCTGTGAAGTGGCTCACCTTGTGTTCCTCAGGGGAAGGTTCCCACGCTAAGCATTCATGCCACCATGTTTGGTAACATTACACCATTCTGCCTTCAGAGTTCCCTGATGACAAGCAGCAGGTGACGTGTCTCAGCGGGGAGAGAGGACTCGAGCAGATTTTCGTGTCGAACACTGATGCTTCGATCCTGCAGACTCTGCTGGGACTGGCTGACGCTCCCAGCAGTCAGGCTGCTCCTCTCAGGGAGGTTCATTTATGGAGCTTTGCTTCAAATCACAAATCCTGAATGTGAGATACTGCCTCTCTGGGAGTCAAAGAAACACTTTAGATCTTTGAAGAGCTGTAGAGATTTTGTGAACAAAATCTCAGTAGAGATTTTGTGAACAATTAATATCTTACCTGATGGTGATAACTCTTTGAACGACCTGAGTTTGGAGAAATATGTTAAATTATGACTATTCTGGTGAACTAATGTCTGGTCAGAGAAGGACAGGTTGCTGCCATTTTAAAACAACTCTAATGGTACGTCCTGACCAAACGCGTTTTCAACGGCAGGAACGTCCAGTTTACATGCAAAGTCAATGGGGGACGCACCTCCAGCCACGTCTTGGCGTCGGGCGTCACGTGACGTGCGTGTTGAGCGTGCTGGAAAAGCGTTTTCCGTGCACGTGAACCCGCGTCAGCCTCCAAGCACGCGTTGAACATTGCTGAACGTTTTCGCCGTTCAAACGTTCAAACGCCGTTCAACTCTGGTTGATCAGGGAGAGTCGGGGGGGAGGAGAGAGGGGGACGCGGAAACGAGGGGGCGCGCGCACTATGTGACGTATTGGGACACAGAAAAAACCCGCGGAGTCATGGACTATGGAAGAGAAATCTGTGTGTTCGCGACAACTCCTTCACGACCAGTCAAGTCTGCTCTCTACAGAGACTGGCAGAGTGCAGTGAGGAACTCGTTGTACCGGTAAGCTCCTCCCACACCCCCCGCCGCCGCAGCTTCTCGTTCTGGTCAGGACACAACTGGGTCCAGTGCGTCCACTTGCGTGCGTGACGAGCCTTTTTGCCGTTGAAAACGCGTTTGGTCAGGATGTACCATAATTTGATAAAACCAACTGCTCGCAGTCGAATGCAAAGATAGAGAAATAATGTTGTGTACATGTGTGTATTTGCAAAATATCTCGTTAATGACTGAATGCATTTTATTGAAATGTTCAGGTTCCTGAATCCACAAATGATTTAGAAAATGCAAAATGATTTGTTACTCAGCCAGTTGCTGTAGTTGTAGCTGAGCATATTCCCCAACAGTTACTTAACACAACACATTATATGACATCTTTGTTTTTAACACCAAAACAGCTGATCTTAATCTAAGGTCTTGTTTATACAAGAACAGTCACTCGAAACATTATGATTTTTTTATTTTTATTGGAGCAAATATATAAGAAAAAAAAATGCTTACAATGATCCGACATTGTTCCCATGCCTGGCAGTTTATTATTATTTTATTTATTTATTTATTTTGAACAGACAATAAAAAGTAAAAACAAAGAAAGAGAAAAATAATAATAGTCATGCTAATTAACATGCAATTTTACACAACTTGTTTGAAAAGGAGCAGGTAGAAGATAACAATCTTGTCATTTCCTGCTCTGTCACACATCAATATACAATCAATTTAGTCTCCCCACACCAAATAACCCTTATAATACTCCCACATTAAATGATGCTTAAACCTCACATTCTCATTGTTGAATGTACAATTATTTACACATTATTAATATCAGCAATAGCATTTTTGGTCTTTGAAACTCCCTTCCTATACAACATATTTTTCAATAAGCTAATTTTTATACTGTTTTTTAAATTTGGCTTATATTTGCACTTTCTTTGAGCTCATCGTTTAATTCATTACATAGATCTTCTCCACACAATGATATAAAAACTCTTTTTGGTCGTTTTAATAAAAAAATTTTTATTTTTTATTTCCTTCTCTTCTTAAATTATAACCCCCCTCTCTGTCATAAAACGTGTTTTGAATATTGTGTGGAAGTTGACAGTGTCTTACTTTGAACATATGTATGCCGGTAGTTTAGAATTTTACAAGGTCCCAGAATTTCAGTACATTTGATTAAAAAATAATGGATTTGTTTGTTTCCAATATCCCACTTTATTCAATACAGTAGTCTGATTGCCTTTTGTTTGTATTGTGTACAGCGACTGTAAGTTTGTTTTGTATGTATTACCCCAAACTTCCACACAGTAACTCAGATATGGTGCAATGAGAGTATTATATAAAATAAACAGAGATTTGTAGTCCAGTACAAATCTAACTCTTCTCAAAAAAGCAACACTTTTGACAAGTTTAGATTTTACTTCGCAGATCTGTGGTTTCCAGCAAAATTTACCATCCAATATAACATCTAGAAATTTGATTTCATGGACTCTTTCTATTTGTAAATCAACACTGTGGAAAGTTATTTTGATTGCATTGTTTTCGTGTTTATTGTGGTTTCCAAACATCATGATTAAAAAAAATAATAATTCTAAATCTAGTGATAATCTCTTGTTTCTGAACCAATGTTTTAGTTATTTCATTTCTGTTGTGACCACCTCAGAGAGTTGTTGGATGTTTTATCCAGTGTAGAAAATGCTAGTATCATCTGCAAATATTATGTATTTTAGCAGGTTTGATACTTTGAATATGTCATTTATATACAAATTAAATATTTTTGGGCCCAACACTGATCCCTGTGGAACCCCACAAGTTATATTTAATAATTCTGATTTGTGATGACCTATTTGTACAAATTGCTTCCTTTGTCCAATGTAGCTTCTAATCCAATTTAATGCTACCCCCCTGATTCCATACCTTTCTAGCTTTTTTAGCAAGATATCATGATTGATGTTATCAAATGACCTTATCAAATACTTTGTTTAAAAAAATGAATAAATTTAGGTTTCTGGAAAAATATGTATAAATTGGTTTGTTTCAAATTTTATGAATGGTAAAATATGATGAGTTATTTGTGTAATTATTTTGTTTGGATCATTGTTGTTTGAATTGACTGTTTGAATAAATTTTGTTAAAAAGGGGGCAGACATAATAAGATTGTATCTTCTTCTGCTTCCTTTCATTTCATGTAATGTTTGAAATTTTATTTACGTGGAATTGTGAATATTTTTTTGTGTTCTTTTAAATTTTAAATTAATAAAGAATCTAAACAAAAAAAAAACTAAATGCTTTCTTGAGATCAAGAAGTACACCAATTGAAAATGTCCTTTGCCAGATAAGAAATGATTAACTATTGCATTGTTGCTCTAAAATTATTGCATTTTGACCCAAACTGTCAGATGTGCTGAGTGAGGTTGTTGTAGGATGAGTGTTGTGAACATGTGCGCATGAAAGGAGCGGGTAAAAAAAGCATTTGTTTATCTGGCAACCCTGCTGCCTAGTTGTATGCACTGTGCATGTGGTGTCAACATGGTCACTGTTACATCTGAACTGGTGATTACAGGAATGTTCCTTTGGACCGAGGATGTTGTTGGTTTGCTCTTACATGCTAAAAATGGACAAGTAGCACAAAAACGTTCTGCTCTCTGCCATTTATTGTAACTGTTTTTAGTGCAGAAAAACTTTTGACTGCAGCCACCTGTGTGCATGTGCACTTTCACCAAAAGTGCAGGGGGTTCTTCCAAAAACCACCACTCTGAGACCTGGAATCAGAAACCTTCAGTTGCAGAGAGAACGAGGACTGTCCTGGTGTACACGAGCAGCTAAACCACTGCAGAAAAGCTTCAGTTTCACAAAAAAAACACACAAAAAAAACATCGTGTGAGCAGGGTTTGAATCACTGGTGTTAAAGGTGGCAGGTGACAAGCGTTAACATTAGCATCATTTTTGTATCACAGTTATATCAGAAGGACTTTATAAGTGTTTGTGCAAACCTGTGAGGCAGCAGGTAACGTTCCCACAAAATCTCACATCAAAGTCAAACAAAGTCAACTTTATTGTCAAAACTGCAATATGTACAGGACATACACAGGATTGAAATTGCATTTCTCCCAGTCCCTCGGTGCAACAGTAACTATTTAAACACTAAAACATTTAATAAACACAAGCATAAAATGAAATAAGAAAAGTGTAATACTGTCCTGAGTTTTTGCATTTTGCATAGTAGTATAAAAGTATAAAAAGTACAGTATATCTATAAAATAAAATGAAGGTTCTGACATTGACATTTGTAATAGAGTGACAAAGCAGCATATGAAGTTTATGTACATGTAATACATGTGCATGAAATACTCTGATCCATCTCCAAGGGGAAAAAACATTATATTTATTTTATTTAGTTTTAAAGGAGACCTATCAAGTCCTTAAAGAAATCAGAAATATAACTAAGCTTCCGTTATGTCTCTTTTATCCCCACTGTTCACACTGTGCCTTGAGTTTGGGTTAGCAGTGAAATTAATTTCATCATCTGAAACAAGAGACAATATCCACATTCACTCAGCAATCAAAAGAACATCCATCCTTTGTCCCTTTCTATTTCTTTAATGTTTTGTTGTATGCTTTTACACAGATGAAGGGCCTTGGAACTAATTAATTGAAAACTTAGCAGAATAATTAAAAACTGGGAAAAAAATAACGAACAAAAAGATATTCTAAATTAAATCTAGATTCTAAATAAACCACAAAGGTTTTTTATTTTATTTTGTTTCAAAAGCCTTTCCTCTGTAAATGCTAATCAAATTAGTTTTAAATGTGTATTTTGAGTGACATATTTTGCACATCTAAAAGCTAAAACTGGCTGCTGCTTTTCTACATAATTAGGACGGTGTTCGTGGTTATCGGCAAAGATAGGAACGCTTCACCGTCAGAGACCGGGAGTTCCTTTTCTCCAGTTCTTTTTCTTTTTATATTTATTGTTTAGAGTGACAGCATACTGTTGGATAATCATAAATCCTTATAATTAAAGATTTAAGACTCTCGCCATGTAACAGGTGCGCCATGTAACAGGTGCTATTAGTCTTCCTGCACAACAAATTTAAAACATAAATTCAACTAAACTAATGAAGAGGTCCCCTGTTTGTGAGCAGACACACATGGACTGATTATCATCAAGGTCCTAACAACACTTTTACACATCCAGGAGATTTGTTCCAGTCTAATGTTTTTCCATCCGTTTCTGATTAAACTTGGTGAATAACTTGTCTTTTTGATGTGTAGCTCAAGCTAAAAATGTATCTTTGTGCTCCTATTAGGCTCATGCTCGTTTGCATTTTTAAAACATACATCGTAAGCTCCTGTTGGTGCAATATTTCTGGAAGGCCCAGCTGCTGGTTGACTAGCTTGTCAAATTGTCAAAGTGCAAAACAACTAAACAATTGTTTTGTTTAAATTGTGCCAAAAATGGTGTCATTTTTAAAATGATGTTCTGTCAAACACTTGACAATAGTTAGGACATTAAGGCAACATTAGGATAATGGCTAGCTAGCCAAGGATTAAAAAATAGTTTTTCAGGTTTCTAATACAAATAATGACACACCACTGGGAAAGAACATTACATTAATTCACATTAACAGAGTCTAAGCTCAACACACACACATTTGTGTAATAACACTGACGTTGTTTGGTTGAGAAAATAGAAACAGGATACTTACGATGTGTGCGAGAAGCAGCGCGTGTTCTATTCACACAAGGAGAGATGTTGGTCAGGCAATTTCTTGTTGCTTTCTAAAACAGTTATCGAATCATCAAGTGTTTACTTCTGTAGGTAAACATAGATGTTTATGTTGAGAGGTGAAAAACAAGGCAATAGCAAACTAAAGCAATAATTAAGAAAATAGACACCCCAACATAATTTTTATTTTTGTATCTTTAATTTCTCATTGTATTAAGTTCTTTAGTGTCATTTTAGTTAGTTCTATGCAATTTCACACAAAACCGCTAGAGGCGCTGTTGCGTTGGTGGCATAGAAAGATTGAGCACACAAGAAGAAGAATAAATCTTCTGGTTGAATGTGAAAAAAGGCTCAACGTGTGTGTCTCGTCTTTCTCATACCACAGCATCACACGTTGAGAGATCATCTTACACCTTACCCTCCACCATCCAAGGTTGCAGGGTAACAAATTTGGGGGCTCGTCCGGGATAGCGCCTCCTGCTGGCTTGGTGCTATCCAACAAAGAACCGTGGGATCCTGACTTCCTGTTCTATGAGCTGATGACCTAAAGCAAGACTTCAGGTATCCAGAGATGACGACGCTACATGAGCTTCAGTGGGAGATCCAGCAGCTGCTTCACCAACTGATTAAGGATGCTAGAAGAGACCTGCTTCACCAGCTAGCAGTATCATGCCAAGATGAGGTGGGAGAAGACATGCCAGGGGAGGAGTCGTCCGAGGTGGAACTCTTTGACTTCATTGTTGACTTTTTAAGAAGTAAACAATTAAGGAGTCTGGAGGACCAAGGGATGTCGCACCTGCTGATGTTTCGTGACCTCATAAATGAACTGCAGTCAGCCCAAGAAGCAAAGAACCCACATCATTCAGTGGATGAAGAGGAAGCTACATCGGGGTACAAGACTGAGCAGATTGTAGCAGCTTCAGCGAGGAGTAAGATAGTGTCAACACCAGTTGTTGCTCATCAGGTAACTGGGTTAGTAAAACTGACGGATGTTGCTGCATTACTCCCACGAAGAGAATTTCGGATTCATGCTGGTCAGATCTCAGACTCTGACTCAGACGTGAGTTTTAACTGCTTGTGTAAGCAAATTGATGAAGGACTGAGTGAAGGTTTCACTGAGACTGAGATCATTAGAACAGTTCTCAGAATAATTAAACCGGGTACATTCAAAGACATGCTTATGACAAAAGATAGTCTAACTGTAACTGAACTGAAGCGTTTTCTCAGAGCACATCTTAAAGATAAGAGCAGTAATGAATTATTCCAAGAACTGAGCAATGCAAGACAACATGATAAAGAAGGTCCACAACAGTTTATGTATAGAATGATGGGGTTAAAACAGCGTGTACTTTTTGCTTCTAAAGTAAGTACAGGTTTACAATATGAAAAAAAATTAGTTCAGGGAGTGTTCCTGCATTCACTTTACCAGGGAATACATGAAAAATATTCATACATCCGACAAGATCTTAAACCCCACATTTCAGATGAGAACGTTACTGAAACGAAGATGTCAGCAATGTGTCTCCCAAAGAAACGAGAACTGCAGTCACTGTTTCAAGTGCGGGAAAGAGTGACACAGAGCGGTTGGCTGTCTGATGAAGAACAACCAGTCGGGAAACGAGGTGAGGTCGCTGGGGTGGGACCACCAGTGATCAGAGAGAATGCAGAGTCCCACACCACTGCAACGCCGCATCTTCAAGTGGGCACACCATCTTCCACCAGGCCCATCAAACAAAACAACTTTACTGAGAAGAAACATGTTGCACAGCTGATTGGTGGTAGATGCACGGTGACATGCCAACTAAATGGTGTCAAATTGCAGATGCTACTGGACAGTGGGGCACAAGTGAGCATAGTGGAGAAGTCATGGGTGCAGAAAGCTCTACCAAATGTAACGATCCAACCACTTGAGAGTCTACTACCAGAACACCCTCTCAAAGTCACAGCAGCTAATGGAACAGAGGTGCCATTTGATGGGTGGATAGAAGTCCTGCTCGAGATCAAAAGCATCAAATATGGTTCAGTTGCCCTCTATGTTCCGTTGCTTGTAAGTCAAGAGAGTGTGAGCAGCCCTTTGCTAGGCTTTAATGTGATACAAGAAATCATAATGGGAAACACTGACCAGACGAACAACATCAACTTAGTGAACTTACTGTCAGAGGCTTTGAGAATTCAAAAGAGTAGTGTTGAAACTCTAGTCTCTGTGGTTTGCACTATGCCATCTCAAAAAGAATCAAAGAGTTCTACAGTGAGAGTTGGAAAGAAGGGTCTTAATGTTCAAAGTGGCCAAATCTGTGAAGTGAAATGTCGCATCAGAACTTTTCCAGGAGGAGGAGTAATGTTGTTTGAACCAGACATACAGAGCATCATATCGGACGGGTTGGAGTTATTCCCTGCTCTGGTTGACGTACCTGTTGGAGTTTCAAAAATGGTGAGAATTCCAGTCCAGAATTCAACCAATCACGACATTTTCTTACATCCAAGAACAGCTTTAGGATTCATCGAGGAAATTGATGGAACCAAACCTGTAAATATCTCTCAATCATCTCGCAAACGAGTCAGTGGACAGGATGACCCACTCTTGTGCACCACCCAGGTGAACTCACTAAATGATGGAGACTATTCCAAAAAGAGAAACCATACACCTGTTGAGTCACAAGAGAAATGGCATCCAAATGTCAATTTGGGTCATCTCTCTGAGCATGAACAGGATATGGTACGCCAAATGTTGTATGAAGAGTCGGATGTATTTGCATCTGAAGAAGGAGACATTGGATGCATTCCTGGTTTACAGCTCCAGATTACCACAACAGATACCACCCCTGTCCAGAAAAATTATAATTCCATCCCTCGGCCATTGTATAAAGAGGTCAAGGATTATATTTCCAACCTTTTGGATAGAGGGTGGATAAAAAAATCAATTTCAGCCTACTCCTCACCTGTCGTCTGCGTGCGAAAGAAAGACCACAGTCTGCGTCTTTGTGTTGACTTCCGTGAACTCAACCGTAAAACCACTCCAGACCGCCATCCACTACCACGCATTCAGGATCTATTGGACAGTCTTGGAGGAAATTCATGGTTCTCCATTTTGGATCAAGGAAGTGCATATCACCAAGGGTTTTTGAGCGAGGAGTCAAGGCATCTGACAGCATTTAGCACACCTTGGGGTCTCTACGAATGGGTAAGGATTCCATTCGGACTGACCAATGCGCCAGCTGCATTCCAGAGATGTATGGAAGGTGTATTAGAAGGCATCAGGGATGAGTGCTGCGTACCTTATTTAGATGATATCCTCTGTTACTCACAAACATTTGAGGAACATGTGGATCATCTGAGGCAAGTTTTCTGCAGAATGAGACAACATGGCATTAAACTTCGACCAGCCAAATGCGAGTTTTTCAAGAGACAAATTCGTTATCTGGGACGAATGATTTCAGGAGAAGGCATCCAGATTGACCCAAAAGATTTGGAAGCTGTAATAGCTCTGAAGGAGAAGAAACCTCACACAGTTGGAGAAGTTCGGACATTGCTAGGTTTCCTTAGTTATTACCGATCCTTCATCCAAGATTTCTCACGACTGGCAAGACCTCTGTTTGAACTCCTTCAAAGCTCAGCCGACACAAGTATGACCAACAAGCCCCAGACTTCTAAGGGTCGAGGTTGTAAAATTAAAGAAAACACAGGTCAGCTTCCCTCTCGCACACCTGTGACATGGACGACTGAACATCAGACTGTGCTATCCAAACTTGTGGAGATGCTGATCAATCCACCCATCTTAGCCTATCCCGACTTTGATCGTCCATTTGTTTTGCATACAGATGCATCAAATGAAGGGCTTGGAGCGGTTTTGTATCAGTCCCAAAACAACAAGCTACGTGTTATTGGCTACGGATCTAGGACCTTAACACCCGCTGAACGAAACTATCACTTGCATTCTAGTAAACTTGAGTTCCTCGCACTCAAGTGGGCAATTTGTGATAAGTTTCGAGACTATCTGTATTACGCACCAACTTTCACGGTCTATACAGATAACAATCCCCTGACTTATGTTTTGAGTTCTGCCAGGTTAAATGCTGTAGGTCATAGGTGGGTTGGGGAATTGGCTGACTTCCACTTTGATATCAAGTATAGACCGGGAAAGAGGAACGCTGATGCAGATATGTTGTCCAGATACCCAATAGGCCTTGAACAATATATGAAAGATCACACCGAGACAGTGTCACCTGAAGTAGTGTCTGCAGTGTGGCAAGGCAACAAAGCAACACAAAGCAATGATGTTCCCTGGATTGCTGCATTACAACTTGCTGATGAAAATGATGAGGCTAACTTACCTGATGGTGCCATGACCATTATGCCTGAAAACATCAGAGCAGCACAACAAGAAGATACAGCTATTAAAGAGATTGGGTCATTGAAACAAAGAAACTGGAGTCCAAATGAAAAAGATAAAAGAACTATGTGTACCGAAACAAGGAGACTGTTGTACGAGTGGAACAAGCTAGTCATGGAAAACGGACTACTTTTCCGGAAAACAGAACTAAACAAACAGCTAGTTCTCCCAGAAAAACTCAAACCACTAGTGTTGAAGAGCTTGCATGACGACATGGGCCATGTCGGTCCTGACAAGGTGATACATCTGGCTCGAGAACGCTTTTACTGGCCGAACATGCAACAAGACATTGAGGATTATGTGACAAAGAAATGTCAATGTATTAAACAAAAACATCCCAATGTCCCACAGAGAGCTCCAATGGGATCCATCACAACTAGTGCGCCATTTGAGTTGGTCTCTATTGATTATTTGCATTTGGAGCCAAGCAAAGGGGGATACGAATATATCCTGGTTGTCGCTGACCATTTCACCCGCTTCGCACAAGCGTACCCAACGAGAAACAAATCCGGAAAGATGGCAGCTGAAAAGATATTCCAAGATTTTATTCCTCGCTTTGGGTACCCAGAGAAACTACATCATGATCAGGGACGTGAGTTCGAGAATGGCTTATTCCAAAGATTACAACAACTCTCAGGGATTTCTCACTCACGCACCACTCCCTACCATCCGCAGTGCAATCCAGTGGAGCGACTGAACCGCACGCTTCTCCAGATGTTGCGTACCCTACAAGAGGAGAAAAAGAGTGACTGGAAAGATCATCTGCCACAAATAGTGCATGCATATAATTGCACGAGGCACGAAGCAACAGGATACTCACCTTTCTTCCTATTGTATGGCAGGGCTCCACGTCTACCAGTCGATTTGCTCTTTGGCACCAGGAGAGAAACTGAAAACTACAACCATCAAACCTTTGTTAAAAAGTGGGCTGAAAGGATGCGTGTGGCGTACCAAATAGCTGCCAACAACAGTCAAAAGTCTTCAGCTAAAGGCAAAAAGCAATATGACAGACGTGTCAGAGGTGTCGCTCTTCAGGCAGGTGATAGAGTCCTGGTTAAAAACCTCTCAGAAAGGGGAGGTCCAGGTAAACTCCGCTCATACTGGGAGCAGGTGGTGTACCGTGTGATTGAAAGAGTGGGAGATGGACCCGTTTACAAAGTACAGCCAGAGAGGGGTAACAAAACCATGCGTGTGCTTCACAGAAATCTGCTGCTGCCTGTCAACGATCTACCTCTGGAGGACGAACTTCCTGTGAGAGAACAAACAAAACAGAAAAGAAAGCGACAAACTGAAAGACGTGAGAATGAACCTGAAATGCATGACTCCGAAGAAGAAGAGTTTACTTACCACCATAACCTCCGGAGCAGAATCCCGTGTTATGGATTTGTAAACCCACAACAACTACGGCCTAACCAAACCCAAAATGAACAAGAACAGGTGGTGACAAGACAGAACCAAGAAAACCAAAATAATCTGCGTGCAACAGCTGAAGAGTTCTGTCCTTCTACAAGGGAAGCCACTGTCAGTGAAAGAAATACTGCTGAAACTGACGAAAGATCTGAAATGTGTGAAAGAGATCAGGATCAGTTGGAGATGGATGAAACCAGAGGGGAAAACAATGTACGGAGATCAGAGAGAAGAGGGAGACCAACAGAAAGACTAACATATGAGACACTTGGTCAGCCATCATACAGCTGTTGGAGTGCAGGTGTTAGCCCGTTGCTATTCAACCAACCCTTCACAATGACACCTGGTCTACTGCCATTTCCCTATGTTCCATATCCACATCTGTATCAGCAGTACACCCCCATACAGTGAGACTCACACAAGAAATTGTTAATGTCAGGAGACATTTTTTTAAGTGAGGGAGAGTGTTGAGAGGTGAAAAACAAGGCAATAGCAAATTAAAGCAATAATTAAGAAAATAGACACCCCAACATAATTTTTATTTTTGTATCTTTAATTTCTCATTGTATTAAGTTCTTTAGTGTCATTTTAGTTAGTTCTATGCAATTTCACACAAAACCGCTAGAGGCGCTGTTGCGTTGGTGGCATAGAAAGATTGAGCACACAAGAAGAAGAATAAATCTTCTGGTTGAATGTGAAAAAAGGCTCAACGTGTGTGTCTCGTCTTTCTCATACCACAGCATCACACGTTGAGAGATCATCTTACACCTTACCCTCCACCATCCAAGGTTGCAGGGTAACATTTACATTAAATTACACCAGAATGCAGGAAATGGCACCTACTTTATTGAAAACTTTCCGGGGAAGGACCCCCAAACTTGCCCACATACTGACACAAATGGATTAAACAGTTAAGGTAATAATAATAATAATAATAATCATTTTATTTAAAAGCGCCTTTCAAGACACCCAAGGACACTTATTATTCATGTTCAGTTTATGAGTTATGACCAAAAAAAAAAAAACATCCTGTTTTTGCTGACTTCAAGCTTTATAACTCTACACACATTCATGTGCAAATATATAATACTGTGTGCTATAACATTATGGTTTTAGGAGGTTACCCTCTCAAAGCCTAACATGTCTTCTTTATTCACTTTTAAATAGCCTCATAAAATTTTACTGTGCAATGCAATTATGGTTTAAGATTTACGATTTAAAAGAAACCCGTCGGACCTGAACAACATAAAATGGTTAGAGAAAATGAAGAAGCTACAGTCTTTTGGCAGAAGGCTGATTTGATAGAAGCCAGTAATGGCACGAAGTAAGAAGAGATAGATTACTTCTAAAAACATTAACATTTGTGCTTAAAATATTGATTTAATTTGTTGTAGCATATTTACAAGATTGTTTTAGCTATGGTTGCAAAGCCAGAGCGGCTTATGACAAAAGCTTCAAGAGCATTTTCAGTTTTATTGTCTGTGGAATTCCTGGAGCATCCCGGAGGAAAAATTTAAGTGCCTGCACGTCAGTGACCAGCGACTGCCTCAGGTTTGTTGGAGATTGGATGGATGCTGAGAAATAGATTGCCCATTTCCTAATATGTCCCAAATTATGATAGTGTGAATGCTGTCAACAAATAAATCAAACTAAAAACTAAAATAATAAAATATTTTGTATTTACAGTAATTTGTATAACAGAGACAGTATTGCAAAAGTCAAGTATATAGAAAATGGTGAGTTTTCTGAACTTAACTGTCGTGTGTTTTACCAATATTGTATCTTTAAATGTCTTTCAAGAAGGAAAGCAAAAACAAACAAACAAACAAACAAACAAACAAACAAACAAACAAACAATATGTACTGTTAAAAACTTGTGAAATAAATAGAGCTACAAATTAGGTCTGATTATGAAACTTCAGCTTTCGTGAATTTATAAACAAGATTAATTTGATTAATTTGACAATCTGACAGAATTGTGAACACCCCCCTTGCCTAAATTTTAATTATTGAAACAGTTAAAATGTCTAAACTCCTTGACTCACAACTTAACTGAATGAAAAATTCAGTTCAAAAATAATCTAAATATATTTGAGATCATAAATGGTTAATTCCAGCTTTGGAGTGCTTCTTTTTCTTTAGGCTGTTGTCTTCTGCAGGGGTTTGTTGCCACAATGGGCAAACTCAATAGACCTTTTACCAGTTGACGTCATCGCACATGCGCACTCGCATTTTTCCAGAATTTTCCGGAAGTTGGGGGGAGCGCTCTAGTGTTTTCATTACTGCCAACGGTCGCGGTGGGGAAATATGACTTTTATTGTGTTTATAATTGTTCCAGGCAACGTAAACGAGTAAAAGAAAAAGCTGAGATTTGTTCGTTTTACAACGTCCCTCTAGGAAAGTCGAGTAAAGCGACTAAAAGAAGGAAGATGTGGCTTCAAGCGCTTCGCCGGCAGGACTTCACCCCGACACAAAGCAGAGAAGTGTGTAATCGGCATTTTTTATCTGGCTTGGCCAAACTCCGTGGATTACGTTCCTACATTACATCTTGGATATGGGAAACAGACAAAACAGAAACCAACCTCCCGCAGCAGAACAACATGCTACTGGACAGTTGCTAAGCTAGCAGCTAGCTAGTTAGACCTCTCTGTACCTCAGTCCACTGGCTGTGTTGAAGTTTCAAGCTGCGACATGCAAGGAGATTCTTCCTTCAACCCCCCTGAAGAAATAACAGGTGAGTAAAATGTCAAAACATTCAGCTCTATAAAAATGAACAGACCACTGCACTGTTAGCCTGTTATCATTTGAACTCTTTCTGCGTTGAAAAAATATACAGTAGTTTCCACAAGACAAACATGTTTTCTTTTAAACATTATTTGAGGTCTGACAGCACTGCATCTGAAAACATTTCGGCCATTTCTCTGTTTCTGTAAATTAATAGCACAGTTTTGCTGGGAGCTGTCACAGAAAAAAAGGAGCAATCATCCTCTCATCAAACATTTACCGTTAGAGTGAAATGAGAAGAAATGGTAGAAAAAAAATGATTAAATGGAATTAGTGTTATTAAAAAAATAACTAATGTATCTCAAGTATTAATTGTATAATAATATTTCTCAGTTGGAAAGGAATATACACATCGCTAGCATAAAGGAAATTCAGAAAATCTTATGGCATATATGCTCAAACTAAGGTTGCTATTGAAAAATGAAATGCTCTAAATAGGTTTAAATTACAAGTTCATGCAAATGATACATTACATAGAGGAATTTCATCATAATTCATCTGAAAAAAAGATGCAGTTGTCACTAGTTTTAATAAAAACCCTGTATCTGCCTATTCCTCGACATTTCATTTTTGTAATACATCGTCCTTTGCATGTTATATCAAAAAGGCGTTCAATACAAGATCAACTGGACTTTATTTGTAACAGAAAACGTTTCGACTCCTATCCAGGAGGCTTTTTCAATTCAATTGGAATTGGAATTCAATTTTCAATAGCCTATATGCCACGGACTTCCGTTCCAGCACTTCCGCATTCATGACCGATACGGCGCACTTCCGGTTTGCAGTCAACACGGTGTTAGCGATGGCGTTCTTCACGAGATCTCTGCAGGACTTGCCGACAGTCACTGTTAATAATGTCTACAGAATAATTCAGACCTTCTCTAAAGCGCCCACATCTAAGAAGGATAAAGGATTTAAGCTTTGTGTCCAACTACATAAATAAATATGAAGGTAAGTCGGTATTTGTTTTCAGTTCACCAAACTGCCTCATGTAGGCTAACACAGCTAACATAGTTAGCCTTGCTAATCTGTTGAGTAAACGTGTTTTGTCTGTACAATGTTTTCTTATTAACACAAATGTTAGTTTCAAACAAGGAGGCAGGAGAAGTCAGTTAGGGCTGAGTGTTTACAGTCCATGAGGAAGAGCCAGAAGCCCCACTGTTTGAGTCAAAGCCACCTGACAGTTCAGTTTCAAACAAGGAGGCAGGAGATTTAGAGCAGATTTAGAAACAAAAGTTATTTTAATTCAAGTTTGTTTACAAAAGTTGAGCTGAAGTCAAACCTGTTAAATCACTGTTTGTAGCAGGCCTTAATAAGAGATGTTTTCTTTCACTGCACAGGACACGGCAGGTGTTGGTGATGATGAGGGAACCCCTGGTCCAGCCTAGATGTTTGTGAGACGTGGGAAGACACCACCGCTACAGCTCAAACATGAGGGAAGCAGTGAGGAGCTGAGATTGGATCCAAACACCAAATACAAACAAGTTGTTCCACTGAGGCACTGTAATCTGACTGATTACATGTTTTTAAATCTCCAAAAGCAGTCGAGGAAGCTGGGAGTTAGTCAGAAGATGTAATAATAATAATATAATTTAAACAGTGTTTAAATATTGTGCCTCATTTAGCTTGACTCATACGTTTTGTACAGTAATGTAACATCATCATCAAATTTCTTTTTAATAAAATGGCTAAAACTGGACTCTAAGCCTGTCTTAAACCAAAATACAGTACACATTTTTTTGGGTGATAATACATCAATGAAGACAAAAGTCAGAATGTTTTGAACATTTTATTTTCTTACAAGTAGTAAATAGTGTGACTGTAGTGTCAGGGTAGTCCTTGAAGTCTGCAGGTAGATTTCTATGTATCTGCTCTTCAGGTAGAGCCGAGTACTGTCAATAAAAAGTTGCTGTGAAAATCCGGCTGACCGTGGACTGATGGACACCGTACGGGTCAGCAAGGTCCCGTTGCTTTGATCCAAGGTCAAGGTCATTTAAGAACAGGAAGAACTCAACGGGCTGCAGGGTATGGGTTGACGGGGTGGTGTGGTTAAATAATCAATAAATAACACTGAACAACTGGTAATAACTAATAATTAAATCTCAATGTCACTACTTGTGCAATAACCTGTCACACAACCTGTGTAATGTTGATTATGTGCATACATATATATGCACATAAAGTTTTAAATATATATATAAATATATACACATATATATAATAATATATTATTATATATACTGTATGTGTATATATTTATATATATATATATATATATACTTTATGTGCAT
>JBBPBX010005864.1:50438-70517 GCA_038048925.1 Garcialebias charrua
GGTCTTCAACAGACTCTTCTTTTTTGTAAACAACTCAAGGATTTAGTTGTTCATAAACTATAGTCTGTGATCATGGTCATGTTCACGGTGTAATTACTTTACAAGACAAACATTTAAACCCTAAAAACTTGTAACTAATATTTTAAGTTCAGCTTTTGCAAATTGTTGCACACATTTACGTAGTTTTAAGTTATTCAACTTGGAATTTATTTTTAAGCAATTTTACGTGGTTTCAAGTAATAGTTCATTTGCCGGTAGATTATTTAAAAGTAGTTCTTTGATTTTTTATTCATTTTTTTATTTTTATTAATTTTGTCTGTTTATGCACAATTTAATTTATTTTTATGCATTTACATTATTGTTTTTATGCTATTAGTGGTTAGTGTATTTTTAGCTGATGTTTTTCTTAGCTCATATCTTAGATGTTATTACTGTTTATCTTTTACATTTTATTGTTGTATGTAACTGGGACCCTGTGCACATAATTTCGTTCCACCACACGCATGTTTTGTGAATGGCAATAAAGAATATTTCTATCTGTTATTTTGTCTGTTTGTTGTTGATCTTGCACTACAAATGATTTTGAACATAACTGTTGCAGTTCTTTGGAACCAAATATAATAAACCAGAGACAATTTTGCTGTAAAATGCATTGTATACTGGTGTTTTTTTCCTTCTCTTTTGTTACTTTTAGTACCACTAGACCGAATGTGTCAAAGTCAAGGCCCATGGGCCAAATATGGCCCGCCATAACAATTTCTGTGGCTCTCTACACCCTAGAGGGCCACAGAGACAGAACTTCAAGATAACAGTTGTGGGCTTCAGTATTACTTTATCAGTCAAATCAAATCAGTTTTTATGTTTATAATGCCAAATTACTTTGTACTTAAACATGAAATATTAAATTTTTAGAAGTAGTCATTGAATGTAGAGAAAGTTATATTTTTACCAGTTTGTTAATAAGTAATTGGCCCCAAACTAAATTTCACTTAGGGCCCCATGGTGGCTTGGGCCGGCACTGGGTCAAGGTCATAAATCAAGGTCAAAGTTAAAGAAGTCTTTGCTTTTCCACACCATAAAATATCTTGAATGGATCAGAAGTGAACAAAACTTGACATGAATTTAAAATTTCACGACAGCACGTCACATAATCTTTGTGATCACCCCACCTCTAAAATCAAGGTCACAAATCGAGGTCAAATGTAATACAAGGTCTTTGCTTGTTTGGGCCAATGCTATATATTGCTGTATAACAGTTTGTTGATGGGCATATAAAAATCATTGGGTTTTGTGTGTGCATTGTTTGCAAATAGGAGGTACTTTAAAAGATAATTCTTAGTTTAAGTTTTGTTTTTTCATTTTTAATGTTTTTTTGTTGTTGTTTGTACTGAGGCAATCACAGCAGAATTAACCAAAGGTCTCTTGTGTCTTTTCAATCTGTTTTTTATTTATTCCACTGCTTGCTTGCATCCCTAACAAAAGAGCAGCCAGCCAGAGCTGACTGATTGAATTAATAAGCAGTATAATCAAACCTGATCTGTAAGTTATCTACGAGCCAGGACGGTTGTGTGTGGCAGACTCGAGAGCTCCTGGGAGCTCGTCACATTTCAGCATCTGCTCTTTGCTGCTGTCGAGCCCATCTTCACCTAATTGCTTCAAAGAGAGAGCTGCAAATTAAAGAGCTGCCTCTTCTTTTAATTTGCCTCTAACAAAAAGTGAAAGATTGGTTTGCAGCGCTCGTTTCTGAACTCTATTGAATCAAAAGGAAATCCCTTCAAAGACAGGGCGACAACAGTTCGTCTCCATCGTAACGATATCAGAAAGCCTCAGACACTAACAGACTCTCTGTGAACAGATCAGCACTGATTTGAGGACATTTCACATTTAGTGAGATAGAAGCATGTTTCTTTCAGCACATCTGTCAACCTGTTGGTTCTACAGTTTGGTAGAGACTGGTAGAGCTCTGACCAGAACCTCGATGGTGAAGCTGCAATGGGACCCACTTCTCTACAGGCTGGTCCTAATACGAGTTTTCAGTTCAGCTTCTTCAACGTTAAAGGTGGGGTATGTAACATTGTAATGTAGTCTGTAACTTTTCAAACAATATATTTTTAACATATTTCTTCACTCTGTCACTATCTATTGACAAACTGATGTTAGACAAAGTAATCTCTGAAAAAAACTATAGTCCCCTTGCTTCTCTATCAGCATTTATAAAAACACTGAAAACACAGAGTGACCCGGACACTGACCAGCCAATAAAAACAGAGTTGTTTGTCACGCCCCAACCCACGCCCCCACCTGTCCCAGCCGCAGCTCGTTCTCATTCAAAGGATTGCAAAGCGATGCAGGACTGTTTTTTATGTGACACAAAATGTATTAAATATCCCTTCTTTATCCCAGAGCTGGACTTTTATTTAGTTTTTTTGCCAAAAGTCAAGTGATCGCTTCATCCTCCACTTACAGGAATGAGGAAATGGATTTGTCACGACTGACGAGCGAATTAAAACATGTCCAACGTTGCTTCGTGAACCTCTGCTGATTTCTTCTGGTTTTTGTGTTGTTGGATGAGTGATTCATGATTTTATTATATTTTTTTAAACAGTTATATTATCATATAAACACAGAACTTCGGAGCGCAGAGGCAGAACATTCCAGACTCTCCAGATCAGCGCTGACAGACATGAGGAAGTCACGAGCGAATTAAATCATGTCCAAACGTTGCTTCGTGAACCTCTGATGATTTCTGCTGGATTTTGTGTTGTAGGACTAGTGCTCCATGGTTTTATTTTATTTTATTAGAAGGTTTTATTAACATAAACACAGAATATTGCAGCGGTTCTGAGCAGACAGCAGCAGGGGGCGGAGCAGATCCCAAGTTCAACAGAGCACGGACTGAGCCATATATGGCTCTGAGGGGAGGGAGCAGAATGCTTTTCTGCGCTGAAAATATTTCTAAGTCCCAGAGTGTTCAAAAACCGCATTCAATGGACGAAACACGGCCCTAGGTAAAATAAAACAAGCGTCTCTCTGATGTTTCCCATCACTGAAAGATTTGAATAGAGAATGTCGTTTTAGATGCGAGTGTTTTTCTGGACTGGAATTGAACATGTAAGTGAGAAGGAATTACACTGTGTATAAGAATAGAAGTAGTTTTTTTTTTTTTTGTTTCTTGTTTGAAGCAGCGCAGAGTGACAGATCTTGGAGAATGAATAATTTTATCCAATCACAGGTGCAAAGGTGGAGCCAGGGGGTGGCCAATGGTGGTCTTGGCTACCACAAACTAATTTTTGACCACCCCAAATCATTTGAGGAAACTATACTTTAAAGCTTTATAATAAATACATAAAAAAATAAGAAAAAGAAAACATAGTTTCCTCAAAGATTGGGAAGCTGGATACAACTTTTTACTCCTAGATGCAGCAACATACGAAAGCAGAAGCCTGTACCTTATTTTAGCTTATTACCTGTGAAATACAAAGTACTTGCATCATTATATTTTACCATGTTGTTTACTGTTTCTCTTTGGACCTTGTAAATATGATATTCTCTATATTGTGTACCCTTATTGCATGCTTTAGTATTTGTTTGTTCTTTTTTTTTACGAGTCATATCAGTTGTTCTCATCCTGACTACTTCATTGCATTGTTGACCTTGTGTTAGCCTGCATATGACAAACAAACAACATAACATCTACTTGGTGACATAACTGGACTCGAGTCTCTGCTCTGAGAGTGTGGCAGTGTGGGGTCAATGACTCCACCCCAGCTGTGAGCTCCTCACCCCTTCTCATTTGAGTTCATTTTGTATTTTCACATTGTGTTTTTACAACCTGTCTTCAGCTATGTCAAGTAGTGGAGTGTTTTGCAGATGGACCAAAGATTAAATAAACAAACAAAAAATAATAATAATATATATACACAAACAAAAACAGCCACCTTTATTTTGCCACATAGATCAATCGAGAACCAGTTCTGATTAGGACCTGGTCAAGAGGCAGCAACACAGTAATGATAAAAGCAGAAAACACACACACACACAACAAAATTCATACACTAACATTTTAAAAACATACTACTGTGTACACAAAATTTTAAAAAGCATTAGGAATAATAAGAAGAGCAACATGTAAGTGATCTCGTATGAGTGATTGTAATGGATTTTTCAAAGAGCGAAACGAATGATTCAAGCTTTAACCTCCTGAGACCCCGTGTCCACGTACAACGTATGAGGACACCACATTTTGGCTTTGTTGTACTTTATACTTCACTCTGTTCGATAGTGTTTTATACTAAAATAAATAAAATAAAATAAGATTTCTTCTTCTTCCTGCCTCCTTTCATTTTATGTTTTCTCTTGTTTTAAATATTACATGTAAGAACGTTTTTTCTTTTAACAAATGTAAAATGAATAAATAAATAAATAAATACTTTGTCAAGCCATGTTAATGCTGTATTGTTATGCTGTAAAAGAAGCCCATTGTCCCCATCTGAGGACTTTTTCTAATTTTTACAAAAGTTTGTCATAACCATGTAACAAAATACAACTTCCTGTTCGAAGAGGAAGGTTTATTTATACACAAATCAGATCCATCTAATCACAAATATTTAGGAGATATGAAAAATGCATCGCAAACCAGAGCTCGGGTCTCAGGAGGTTCAGGTCTGCTGCAGATGTTTTCCGTCATCTGCAGCAGAGAACAGGAATAAGCAGCGGCCAGACGTGCTTTAGGTATGAGGAGATAGATGAGGTTACTGGAACACAAACTGTGATTTGCATTGTGAATAATAAGAAGCGATTGTAGGTAGCACAGGATTTTTATGAATTTTGTAAATAAACAGAAAGCAGTGAATTTGTCTGGAACTGGGGTCTGCAACCTGCGGCTCTAGAGCCATATGCGGCTCTTCTTTGGTCCCTCTGCAGCGAATCTTTCAAGCTTTCACCAAAACTAACATAAAACTGAAGAGTAAAACAGAATTTTAAGGAAAACATGCTCACTTTAACTTTATGCTTTATATCTATATTTGATTATTTTTTCCACTTTTTTTATACATAGATCTGCATAGTTCATAGTTTTTATTAATTAAAAAACTACACCCCCCTCTTTCTCTTTACAAGAATCCGGGGCCTCATGTATCAACCGTGCGTGCGCACAAAAACATTGCGCACGTCACTTTCCACGCAAAAGCCCGTATGTATCAAAACTGAACTGAACGTGAATATATGCGCATCCAGGTACATATCCACGCAAGCTCCCGAGCAGGCGTACGCACGTTTCTGTGGTTCTTGTTCCTTTGGCGACACTTACAGGTGTTTCAGAGAAACTGAAGCCCCACAGTCTGTGGTTGACTTTAAGAGCGGCTTGAAGACCTTTCTTTTCAACCGAGCATACTTTACTCCTCATGATTCTACTTTTGATCTGAGTTGATACTGTTGTTGATTTTAATTGTTTTATTATTTGTCTTATTGACATTCAAATATGTTGCACCTTGTAGCACTTTGAGATTTCCATTAATGAAAAGTGCGTTATAAATTGAATTCATTATTATTATTATTATTATTATTATTATTAACAGTTCAAGATGTGAAAATGATTAATATTCCCTCCAAACACACGATTAACAAGTATTACATCCACATGACGCAGTGAAATAAAGGACGCGCAACGTTGTGCCAAAAATAAATTTAACAGGAACGGATTCATTCAGCCTTACTGGAGGTTATAATAAATAGTGTAACACGCAGAGCATTTATTTAGAAACAGATATAGTTTTCCGATCTAGGATATGGCTTATCAGCCGTTTTCAGAAATAATAATTTTCCAGTTTGGCACTACTGCTGCGCTCTGGGGAGCCGTGCATCACGCGTGCATACAGAAGCAGCGGTCAAACTGTTCCACAGAGGGAGCTGCAGGTCGATCGGGACTGTGCAGTCCAGTCCACACAAAGCCGGATCATGTCCAATGGTCTCATCGATTCCAAAGGCTGAGTGGTCGCGCTTGGAGCGCGCGCGCACCCTCACCGGTGTCGACACGGCAGCTGGAGGTGTTTCATTATCTGCGTTTATTGTAGATTTCTCCAAAATGACACGTGAAAGTACACCTTATATAACTTGTAGGAGAGCAAAAGCTTCACAGACAGACTGCGCACAGGGCTGCGGGGCGCGCGCTGCGTCTGGAGACTCCAACATCATGTCATGAAAAGTCTCCACCAAGACGCACAGACACGTTTCTTCACATCATCTACATAAACAAAGATCTATGTTCTAGCAAACATCCAAGTAAGTTCCTCTGTGTTTACAGTAATAATGGTAATAAACTCGTGCGCAAAGTTAATATTTCCACACAGAATGAATGAATGAGCCGGTTCGCGCACCACAGCAGGGTGCGCGCGCACACAAATACCGACAATCACTCGTTCTTTGCATGATGAACACATTTTATTACTATTCTTACTTAGGATGTTTGTCCTCACTCATATTATATTGAATTCATTATTTTCCCGAATCTAGAAATCATTTCTGATCGCGCAGGGATCAAACAAACATGTCCTTCACACATGCAGGAAGTAATTTGCATCTGTTTAACATATGTAAATGTAGGCGTGTCAGGGGAGGTGTCTCACGTGCGCTCAGTTCCACGTCAATTGTGATGTACAAAAGGAATGTGCGTGGATTCAGGTGTACGCACAGTTTGATAAATCTGGATCTTTTTGTGCGTAGACACTTTTCTGGATTTCACCGTACGTCACTTTTCAGTAGGAAATCCACGCAGGTTTTTGATACATGAGGCCCCAGGTCTTTACATTTGTCTTAAATTGTAAAAATATTAATAAATGTTAAACATCATTGGATATTTTTAGCTTTATAATGCCACTACTGGCCACAAAGTTCTCCTTCAACAAACCTAAATTGGCCAATGGGCCACCAGTTGATAATCACAGTTGAAGCATGTTGTTGCAGCTCTGGACACTTTTAATTTAGTGAACAAAGGCATAAAAATGGCTCTTTCAATTGTAAACCCCTGGTCTGGAAGAATGAAGGGATGGCTAGTTTATCAGGGAGTACACAACATGGTGATGTGTATTACATGAAGCTTCAGTTACAAACCGGATGATAGACAACAATAACAATAAACGAAAGCTGACGTGGCAACAAACTTTACAGGAAAAGTCAGCAGATAACAGGAACTGAGACGCCTGAACAGATCAACCTATCATGAGCTGAAGAGCATTAATGCCAAACTAACTGAGAGAGGGAACAGAGAGTCATATTAGACCAGAACTAATGAACTGAACAAAAAACACCGGAGCTGATGACAAAACGAGGAACAGGTGAGAGTGGGCGTGGTAACCCTGAGGTGCAGGATCTATGCAGGACAAAATTGAAATGACGGTGACGACACTGGTGTTCTTTTGGCTGCTGCTTTCTGCAGGAATCGCCACAGCGTGCAAACTTGGAAAAAAATATTATGAAATGTTTTGGCTGGATACCCTTCCTGATGCAACATGTGCCACGAGTCTGCAGCACTGACCACTGAGCTACTGTGGGCCTTTACTTTAGCTGCATGAACTTAACCAAGTGGTTACTGCGGTAAGCTAGCCTGGCCCTCGCCTTCCTACACAGCTCCGCTCAATTCTATTTGGACAAGGGTCTGGTTTTAACCAGGCTAGCGGTAAGCCAAACCCAACAATGATTTAAACTGAAAAGCATGTACTTTATAGTGCAACAATAATGATCTCGAATAGGATGCAAACACTAATGTCCTTTGCAAAAGTCTTTTATTTACTTTTTTCTTCGTAGTGTAAAGGGGTTAATGAGGGGGTCAGTTTAATACTGACCTCCTTTTTACCTTAATTTACTTATTCAGATTGAATAGTAAATGTTCACGGATTCTCTTCTTTTTCAGTTTATTCAATATTTCTGTGATCTTTGTGATGGATAAATAAACAGAGCCATTAAGTGACAATGGACACGTTAACTTAGTTTGATATGTCAAAGAGACACTATCATTTATTTAAAATAAATCAACTAAATTAACACCATTACACTTGATTGACATGATTTCACTTTCTTTCAATTCAAATACGTCAGCACACTTAAATTCAACACAACAGACATAAATATTGGATGTTAACATATTTAGTCTGTGGGCTCTTTTAGCTTAAAAATATAGTTTCCAGCTTAGATAGAGAGGGGAAAGAGTAGGAGGAATAAGAGGTTGGAGAGATTAAGTTATTTATCTCGAGTGTAACCAGAGATGACACTTTCCATCCGACTTCGGCTAAATCCCAGGTACGTTTGTAAACCGCTCTTTACCTTTTGACGATGCGTCTGATAAAGATATTGCCAGCCTCCCAGGTGCACAGAGTCCTTCCGGCCCTCGTACGTCTGAACTGGTCGTTTACTTCCAACGTCTCCTCGGATCCGCGTCAGCCGTCAGAAACATGTGGCAGCTTCTGGCTGACTTCAAGACGAGATGTTTCTCAAAGAAAGTTCATTAAGAACTTTGGAGCTTTTGCTCGGGGAACTGGATGGAGGCGTCCATCAGTTCTAGCTGACAAGTTAGTCTTTGGCTCTTGACCAAGCTTGACCAGCTGCAAGGCAGAGAGCTTTCAGGTCTCCGTCCATTCAAACTCTCTGTCCATTCAAAGACTGAAGCGTTTCCGCACAGTTAGAACTTAAAAAGACAGGAACACAGAGAGGAGTTCACTTGCCTTATCATACCCAAGGTTAAAGCCAGAGCAGAGGGAAATGTTTAGGAACAGACAGAGAAAGCTGGAGCCTTGTTCATGAAAAACAACTGATTAAACTGTCTTCTTATTTCTAAACAAAACAGTCGGGTCTCTGTGACCCGATATTTCCCTTTAACACAGCAGTGGACACAGTTTAACTCTCACAGAATAACACAGCTTAAAAAGCACACATCATGAAAATGACAAAAGTTATTCTTTTGATCACATCAGCCTAAAATCAAGGATAGAAATAGTCTCTTTTGGTGACTATATTTATCAGATTATAGCTAAATGAATGATTTTGTAGTAAATGTCTTGCTTCACTGAGAGGTCAGTAAAGGTCATCACTGGACAGTTCAAAAGTACACAGGTGTCTTAAAAGTGGACAAGGTCATGTCCACTACATCTCCCCCCTTTTGGAAGCCATCGCCAGTCCTTGGGGATGGGGTCCAACACGAAAGGAAACCTTGAACTGTCTTTGATCTTGAAGTAATCCAGCAAGTGGAAAAGAAAAATCAAAAATTATAATCCCATAAAGTTTTTGGAAATTTCATACTGTTCAGAGGTAATCCCATTGCGAAAAGCTTTTACTCCTTTGGAAAACAAAGTCTGTTAACTCCTGGAAAACAAAGTCTGCGATCCTTTGGGAAACAAAGTCTTATAATCCACAGCGGTAATTCCATAGCAGTAATTCCACAACGATTAGTTTTGTTGATTGATCAGCACCAATTGTTTTCATAATCAGCATGTAGAGGGGATCCCTCGATTGACGCAGAGGAGGCGACCCTTGGATGGAGGTTGAAGACCAAGCGTTGGAGCTGCAGGTCCCACATCGAAGGTTGTTGGCTGGTTGGTTTCCAGTCAGTGCCACTCTGGTTCTATGTGTCATGCAATTATGTGGATTTTTAAGGTGGGCTTATGATTGGGATTTTACATTAAGCCTTACCTATATGCACCTGGTATGTAAGCTATCATGGTTTAGATCAGCTACACTTACCAATTAAGGGGTGGATCAATTCTGTAAATTTAGATATAGGGATTTGTACCTATAAAATTTTGGAGGGCTTCTGTAACGAAGGCCTCTAATTCCAAACTATTCCTCCATTCATTACTTAGTTTAGGTTAAACTAAAATAAAAATGAAATATAGTTTGATCTAAATGTCTGTTGTCTTTTAGACGAACGACGTAGGATTTGGTATTCCTAATAAATTTTGAAGTCTATGGCGAGACTCATCAAAATGAATAGATAATCTAGAATAGAAACGATCGAATCGGTTCAATTTAGAAATTGTGAGACCAGTGTAGTTTATGGTACCTTGAGTAGCTTTAAACTACATTGACTCTTCGACGATTGAGATTTAACAAAACGAACTGCATGTTGGCATAGTTAAATCCATATCATTCATTAACCAATGTTAATACAAAACCTTTTTGGCTGGGAGTGTTCAGAACCAAACAGTATCTCAACTAATGACAACAGTAATGACTAAACAACAAGGAAACAACGTTTCACTGCTTCGACACACTCTTGTCGTCAGATTCCAAAGTGCAACACACAAGAAAAACAGGTCTCAACTTTATGACCGAGGTCAAATTAAATCTCGTGGATTTAAACGGTTGTTAAGGTTAGTTTTTGTTGTGGGTTTTAGGCTTAGCGTTTCTAAGTTCAAATTGGACAATGCGACTTATAGGGTGGGAAAGTACGGTAGTTTAAACCTGATTAGTTTATTTACTAACTTGTGTTTGGACGACCTTATTATCCCATGAAGTCGGTGAGTTTGTGAGATCTTTGTCTTTTGTGGAGTCATTGAACGCCTTGTAAGGTTTGATCTGATTTCGATGTACCCATTTAGCAATTGGCTCTTTGCGGCCTTTGCTGATTTTGATTTCGTAGACGACTGAGGACACTTTGTCTGTTATCAGATGAGGTCCAGTCCACCTGGGCATTAGTTTGCGGGCGAGAGTTCCGGTCTCGGACCCTCCTTTCCCGGTTGCTGGGGCGAACGTATAGTACCAGACTCTGTCTCCCACTTGGAGTTCATTGTGAGAGGCCTTCTGGTCATAGTACGCCTTACGTCCTTCAGCGGATCTTTCCAGGTTTTTCTGGGCGAAAGCAAAAGTGTTTCTGAGGTGTACATTCAAATCTTTGTCTTTGGCATGGCCTAACATCACCCCCCTTTGGTCATGGGGGACCACGAACACAGGTGAGGACGTCCGTCCATGGGCACAAGTTAGGATGCCACCGTTTAGTTTAAGCTGTTCGCGCAGCTGAGAGAAGACGGTACACAGGAATCGTTTAGGTTTTGGCCAACGTATCTTCTTACGTTTACCTCTTTCCGTGTAATTCAGGTGTGTCACAACTGTCGGCGCAATCGCTGGTGTGTCTGATTGTACAGACTGCGACGGGTCACTGTCGTTGTGTGCGTCTTCCCACCTCTCGACTGAAGAGAGGCTCTTTGAGTCGGTAAAAACTATGTCATTTCTGACTAGTTCTAGACTCAAAAGCTCTTGAACCAAGGTTTCATCGAAAGCTTGGCTGATGGCTGAATTACCTGTCCCAGAGGACAGTACAGCGTCTGTGGTGTGGGATCCTCGGACCTCCACACAGTCTACTACCTGTGGTAGAGAGTGAGAGTACACCCCCCTTTTGTTGGAGGAGGGGTCCTCAAAATCTGTGACACTGAAATCCAAGTGACTGTCAGCATGTCGCGGACTGCCACTTCCAGGACTCACATGTCCTTGAACCAAGGTTTCATCGAAAGCTTGGCTGATAGCTGAATTACCTGTCCCATAGGACAGTACAGCCTCTTCGGTGTAGGATCCTTGGATCTCAACACCTTTCACTACCTGTGGTAGGTAGTGTTCAGTGAGTGCTGACTGTGTCAGCTCGCAGAGGAGGTTCTCTTGTCGGGCCAGAGTCTGGTCCAACTGTTGAGTCTCTACTGTCTCATCTGTAGTTGAAGGTTCACTTACCGGGCTTGTGACCACGGTTGGGGAGTCCCTCGTGGCCACTGCGGTACCTGCGGTTAGGCAGTCTGTACCACAACGAGGAGGCACTTTTATTGGCAGGGGTTTTCTCACTGTTGCCCACATTTCCTGTTGACCATAATCTATAATCGCTTCAAAACGGTTTATAAAGTCTTGGCCAACCAGAAATGGGAATGAGTCAAGTGTGGACACATACACTGGGTGGTGTAGTGTCGTTTTGCCAATCTGCATGTGAACCATAGCTATGGCTGTTAGGGTTGTTCTCGTCTCTGCGAGACCCTGTAGCTCAATAGCACATTCCTCAAAGGGTATTTGCCCGTCAACACCGTTGGCGGCGGTCCTCAGCTCCTCGAACAGCTTGGCCGACATAATAGTTATATCAGAACTGCCATCCAGGAGGGCTTCACGCTCAAGGACACCTTCCAGTGTGATGGGCAGGTAGGCTTTCTTAGCCACCCCCCTTTGCATAAAGTTACACAGAAACCTCACAGGTCTTTGTCCACGTTTCTGTTCACGTGTGACTCTGGCTGTGTAATCTTGTTTACTGTCAGCATCTTGTTGGCTGTCAGCATCATGACCTTCAGGATGTTGTTGTGTGTCAGCAATTGGTTTGCTGTCAACATCCATGGCAATGTCAGAAGTAGTGTGCGCTGAGTTATTTGTGTGCTCTGAGTCTTTGTGAAAGACAGTGCTACACATCGCTCCAGGTTGGTCAATGTTGATAGTGTCATTATCAATGATAATGCCACTCATTGTAACAGGTTGGTCAGGCACAGTAACATTCAAATCTACTGACAAACTACTTACTTCCTCTGTCTCTTCCGAGCATAGAGGTGTTGGGCCATTATTCCGGGACATTTGTGACTCCTTGCCTATTTCGAACTGTTCTGTTCGAGGCGCGGGAGGTGCAGTTCCAAGGCTCGGTGGTGTCTGTTGGGACAACGCATAGTTACATGAGTATAGGTCCCCATCCTTCAATTTCTTTTGAAGTCCACCCACCGATTGACCTTGGTTTTCACCCATCTGGTTCGATCTGAACCATTTTGGTTTCTTTCTCCCGCGGATACCCCCACTTTGTGGTTTGTCAGGTTGAAAGGTCTGTTTCTTTTCGCCTTTGTTAGGAGAGGGAGTTGATGAACTTGTCCCTTCTAGCTCCAGCGAGTGGGATTTGACCGCTTCATTCGGGGACACCTGTAAGGGTGTTTTGGCTTGCATGTTAGCTGCAAAGACATCCGCAGCACACTCTACTATTTCATTCAAAGATGTTGCTTCTAAATCACCCCAGGCCAAGTTCCATGGCAACTCGAATCTAACATCAGGGATTAGATTATCCCTGAAAACAGATTTGAAAAGCGTCTGCTCTTCCAGGTCAGGTTCCATCATGTCACCTATATACGCCTTCAAAATTCTGGAAAAGAAAAAATATGGATGTTCATCGTTTCTCTGCAAGACATTTCGGGCAGCTGAGTAGTCACCACACAATGAGAAAGATTTTTCCTCTGTGCAAGGTGCAGGGGGAGCCAATTCATGGCTCCGGGGTTCCTCTTGGTACCCACTGATGTATGGGTCTTCTAGAGGCGCATACTGTATGAGCCTTGGACGCGTACCGTCTTGAACTTCCATCTTTAACTTGATTTTTTGTGAAAATCAATAAGACAGTTCCAAATTCAATGTGTGCAAATAAATCTTCACTTTTAATGCAGCACTGAGTCAATCAAACTAATCAGCTGTCTGGTTTAAGTGTTTCACTGTGTAATAAGTAATTCTATGCATAGGTACCTTCTTCAGGTTTTACCCTCAAATGAATTGTAAAAGTTAAATGCCTTTTTGCAGTGTTAACTTTAAAATATAACTTATTTTTCAACAACAGTTACTAACTAACCCAAGCATGACGTCCGTTTTACTTACTCAAACACTATTTAAAAGATTCGAAATAAATACATTGTTCACACTAAAATGTACCCAGAATGCTGCTCCATTATGCCTTAAAAAAGATGTATTGCAGTTTGGCTAAACTGTTTTGCTGTATTTTGACAGTTATCAGGAGTGAAAAATGGATTACCTGTTTATTTTAAATATTTTTTATCTAAAATAAACTGGAGGTGTTTGTGTGCTTAGCATAACATGACAGATGGCATTCCAAATAAAAATCAGTGACTTTTATCAATTTGTTGTCTGTTGACATCCTCAAAGTTGTTCTGCTATCTTTGTTTTGATTTTTTGTGAAAATCAAGTCAGCAGATGCTTTCTGTTTATTTTAGAATTTTGTATTTAAAATAAACTGGAGTCATTAATTTTACACAGAAAAACGTTAAAAATGCAATTTTTAACTAAAAGTGTACAGTGTACACCAATTCTGTTTAAAATTCAGAGATGTGAAGAGCTTAATGTGGAAATTCTCTGTTCTCCATCATTTTATTTATTTATTTTATTTAATCTGAAAATCAAATAAAAGATGCTTTTTGAGTGTTATTTTAAATCTCTTCAGTATTTAAAATGAGCATCAATTGTTCGTCTGTACCTCTGTTATTCAAAAATTCTTTATTTAAAATAAACAGGATTTTTTGTTTGTGTACAGAACAATTTTAAAGCTGGTAATTTTTACCATAAAAAATGCTGACTTTATGAGGTGTTGAGAGAAAACTCATCTATTAACGTCCAGCAGGGGGCAGCGTCGAGTATGTTATCACGAAGCGACTGAGTTTAAATCAGTACATGGAAAGAAAACAACCTATTAGGGTTAGTTTTCAGTAAGAACGTGATAATTGCTCGAACCGCGTTCTTGTCAGAGACAAGTTTATGTTGCTAGACAGTGTTGATGGCTTCAGATGAGTGTTTAAGTGTGTGTTCGTGTGTGAACGAGTGTGAACCAGCGAGTGTGACCTGTCACGCAAAGTGCGGCACCTGGAAGTGACGACAAAAATGGGCGGGCCAACGCAGCGTGCGTAGCGCGTCACCAGCTTCGTACTAGCGAGGCGGAGCTCGCTACAACATACGTGACGTCAACAAATCAATCACAGCATATGTAGTTCATTCTCCAAGCATAAATGGCGAATGTAGTTTTCCTTACCTTCGACCAATGTAGTACCGGAAATGACGACAAAGTGGGCTGGTCGCAACGGCGTGCGACGTGATTGACAGCACACAACAGCGAATCAGCGTTCGCCACAAGAGTGATTGACAGCACACAACAGCGAATCAGCGTTCGCTACAAGAGTGATTCACAGCACACAACACTCGTATCATCCAATCACAGCTCATAAACGGACATGAGACACGTCTTCTTAACGTTAGCTTGCACAGCAGAAAACAACTTCACAGCTCTGAAAAACAACTCAAACGCTACAATTTAACTTCCCAAAATGCTGAAACATGCGGCGCACATCTAGACAGGCCAACTTAGTCACGCTCAGTAACCCAGCACTGCAGCTGTTGAACAACACGGACTCTCACGGAGTCACTCAAGGTCGGTTCCGTCCACGTTAAAGGAGCAGAAAACTCGGGTCAGAACCCATTATCCGACAACGTTCTAACATATATGCTGCTTCGACCTTCTTTAAAATGTAAAATACCACAACAGCAATCTTGTAGATGTTAAATTAGCTTCCAGGCCTATGACTCGGCGGTCAAACAAAGCTTTGTACAGGAGTCTGCGTGAACTGGACCGAACCAGGACCAGAACCTCCACAGACTACGGCTGACAAAACTTCACCTGAATGCTTCCAACAGCGTCTAACAGAGTTGAAACAATAATAATCTCACAGCTTCAAATGATAAAAACATGCAGAATCTGCCTGCTTTGAACACTTCCAGCCAAAAATTATTATCCTCAGAGTTTAAAACTTGGATCCTTTTATGCAAACATGACGACACCTCTCATTTACATGTTTTTACTGGTTTGGGGCGGGGCTTGTCAGTGAACACGTCACCTGCCTGGTGTGGTGAACAAAGAAGAAGGAAAAAAATGAAGAACCGTGAGGCCATGTTTCTCCTGACTGTTTGCTGCAAAATCTCATTACAGTGACGAAGTGCTGAAATCAGGTCAGTCTGGTTGATGTAACAGTTTATTGACACATGTTAAGTGCTCAAATTTGATTCCGTTTTTATTGTACTTGCTGGTAAAAACGTTTTTGTTTGCTCATGTTAACGATAGCTATAATGTTTCACCGGAGTGTCAACTGCATCATGTTTGCCCTAAATTAGAGCTACTTTGTAGTTGATCATCCTTTGTTGTTATTTCGGGACTGATTGAATTAGTACCGGTAGTTAATGCCTGTAGCAAACAAGAACTAATTGCCCCTCACAGAGAGCTAATGCTGTTAGCAGTTAGCTCTGCTAGCTTCCTGTTGCATACAGAATAATTTACCACATGCTTTAATTTTTTTAAAACTTCGACAGGGAACATTCAAATCAAGGGCTGTTGGTTCTTACAATCATTCCTGGTGATGTAGTGAATTTTGCTTATATTCTGTGTTAGTACCAGGGCATGTCCAAGAACTCCTTGAGTGACTGAGGCGTCTTCGAGATGATTCTAAGCTGCTTTTATCGATGGGGGAAGATGATGCATTACTTGAGCAGTAAGTGAAAACTATTTTATACTGCTATTTTATACTGCTGTTATAGAATAAAGAAGTAAGAGTTTTCGTCATTTGTCTGTCCCGTCCCGTTTATTGCTGTACAGGTAGTCCCTGACTTACGAGCGCCCTGACATGTATTTCTTTCTTTTGTGTATGTCTGTCTGTCTTCAACATAATCAATATTTTTCTTTTTCACTTCAGGCAAACTCGTTCAGACACGGAGTGTCTACCTAGAAGGGATCAACAGAAGGATTCCAGTGATGATACTTCTAGCTGTGGAGACGAAGCTGTGGAGATGTGAGAGAACAGCAGGAGAGGAGGTAGGAGAGGAGGAAGCAGAGGAGGCCAAAATGTAAATAGTTTGCAGTGAGTGTGTTTTTTATTGTTTATTTTTTACAATATATAAAGATTTGTTTACAAAAAGTACTTCTTGGAGGGATGACGTTGGGGAGACAACACCACCACCAAGCCTTCTGATGAAACGCTGGCCTGCACTCCACTAATAAGCAGGTACACATATTATTCTGATGGTCATTGTCCAGTTGTACAGCACACTAATTTCTTTCTTTCTTTTTTTTTGTCTAACCGCCATAGTGGATTTGTGCGCCAAATTGAAGACAAAACACAATGTGGACCTAACATTTGGAGGGATGACGTGGATACATCACCACCAAGCCTTCTGATGAAACGCTGGCCTGCACTCTTCACTAATAAGCAGGTACACATATTATTCTGATGGTCATTGTCCAGTTGTACAGCACACTAATTTCTTTCTTTCTTTTTTTTGTCTAACCGCCATAGTGGATTTGTGCGCCAAATTGAAGACAAAACACAATGTGGACCTAACATTTGGAGGGATGACGTGGATACATCACCACCAAGCCTTCTGATGAAACGCTGGCCTGCACTCTTCACTAATAAGCAGGTACACATATTATTCTGATGGTCATTGTCCAGTTGTACAGCACACTAATTTCTTTCTTTCTTTTTTTTTGTCTAACCGCCATAGTGGATTTGTGCGCCAAATTGAAGACAAAACACAATGTGGACCTAACATTTGGAGGGATGACGTGGATACATCACCACCAAGCCTTCTGATGAAACGCTGGCCTGCACTCTTCACTAATAAGCAGGTACACATATTATTCTGATGGTCATTGTCCAGTTGTACAGCACACTAATTTCTTTCTTTCTTTTTTTTTGTCTAACCGCCATAGTGGATTTGTGCGCCAAATTGAAGACAAAACACAATGTGGACCTAACATTTGGAGGGATGACGTGGATACATCACCACCAAGCCTTCTGATGAAACGCTGGCCTGCACTCTTCACTAATAAGCAGGTACACATATTATTCTGATGGTCATTGTCCAGTTGAACAGCACACTAATTTCTTTTTCTTTTAATTTTTTAAAATTTGTATGGAATTCTAAAGGATTGTGGAAAAAGACCTGCTGCTGGAATCTTATTCTGTCCTTCATGATCACACCCTGACTAACCCTGTGTTTATGTGCAGTGACGACAGTGATGGTCCCATATTAAATAATATTATATAAAAACAACCAATTTAGAAGTTTTCCCATTTCAGTCAAATAGTGACAAAATGACCAAGAAGATCTCTCAAATAGTCCTTAGACCAATACTGATTTTACAATGTTCATTGTTAGAAAATTTCAAAATGCTTGACCAAACAGTAGTTATCATTATGTTAGCATAAACTGTATTTGATACAATTCCTGTTCTGTCATGGTGGTCTGTTGTAGTTCAGCAATTTTATTCCCTAATGGTTTTATTTATGGCAATTATTTTTTTGTTTATCTTTAGGATGGTGATGAGTTCTTTGGCCAAATGGACGTTGGGACCTTGTTGCTGAATCCTGAAGGTGTCTCCCCCCAACATCAGATCTTCACCCGGCGAGCCTGAAAATCGTCAATGAGGGCGACATTTTTGTGGAAAAGCTCATGACCCTGCCAGAAGCTGTGAGACTCCTTTTTGGGCTCACATATGAACTCCATGTAAACTACCCAAAGAAAATCAGAAATACACTCCTGTTCATTCAACAGGTACTGTATTCCCCCCCCACCCTCATTTGGGAAGTATTGAGTTGAAGCTGAGAATTCAGACAGAAAATTCAACTTGTGTAAAAATGCTGCAGGTGCTCTACTTTTGGTTAGATGGGGGAAAAAATCCTATTCAGCAGCTATAAGTTTATTGTTTTACTGCTGAAGTTTAGTTTGTAGCCATCTTTCAAATACAAACATAATTGGAACAAGAGTTGTAATGTAACTGTTACAGAGAAACTTTCCTGTTCATCTAAAAAAGCTAAGTCTGGTCCTCTGGACATTCAAAAAAATATAAAACAAAACAAAGCAAAAAAAAATGTAGAAACGAGCTGAATACAGCAACTCAGACTGAGGAAGTCTTTCGGACGAAAGACAAAACGTTTCTACATTTTTTTTGGCTTTGTTTTGTTTTATATATTTTTGAATGTCCAGAGGACCAGACTTAGCTTTTTTAGATTTTTCTACCTGGATTATTGAGCATGCATCAGAGTGTTTCCTGTTCATCATTACTTGTTTTAAACAATTGTTAGTGCCACCATGCTAGTTAATTTTTTTGTTGAATTTTTTTATATATTTTTTTTATTATTATTATTATTTTATTTTTTTATGTTTAAATTTTTTTTTTTATCATTAAGGCTTCCAAATAAAATAACTGTACGGACAATTTTTTTAAAGACAATTTACATGTCGAAGCCATTGAAGGGTTCCATGTTAGTCTTTTGACCAGATTAATGATGTAAATGATCAAGGATACCTCAGATCATAAGATGTTATGTAAGCATGTTCCCCTTTGCACAAGATATTAACATTCTTAATTTCACCTATCAAAGTAAAATGGTTAATTTGGTAAAACGTTTGAAAATCCATTTTTGTAAAGGCTTAAATGCAGAATTGTATTGACTTAGCACTTTACTCAGATTTAGTTTTGTACTAAAGTTTAAATTCTTGAACATGGTGAAATGTGTACTCAGATTTACATGTTTAAAATGTTACTATTCCACTATTTTTGCAATAAATTTGTGAAAAATAAATTAAATTGTCATTTTTTGTGTAAGAAACAACAGGTAGTATACAGACAATTATTGTGTAATGTTAAAAAAATCTAATTTATTATTATTATTATTATTATTATTATTATTTACATTTAGTATTTCTAACTAAAAAAGATGAGAAATGAATACTGATAAACATGAGAAACAAATACTGATCATCATGGGTAATGATTACTGATATATATGATTAATGGTTGAGATAATTACTCGTAAACAATGGTTTTAAAAACTTGAGTTGTTTTAGTACAAGATTATCTTGGACACAAGACTTTATGTAAACAGAGCTTGATTTGTTTAGTTTTTGATTTTGTAAAAACTGGAGATCCCCTCGCAATCGCTTTCCACATTCTGCTTTAGTAATGATTACTAATTTGGGTTTACAGTGTACTGATACTGTACTGATCTGTTTCTTGTTGCTGCGTTCATCTGTGACCATCTGCTCATGTTCGTGCTGCTGTTTATAATGATGTTTTTCTACTACATTAGGGCTTAGTGTATTACTAGCTGATGTGATGTCTCTCTTAGTTAATCCTAGATGTTATTATTGTATTTCTCTTGCATTTGTTGTTGGATGTAACTGGGACCCTGTGTACATAATCTCGTTTTCAACACATGTACTACATGCGGTGCAAATGACAATAAATTCTCTCTGACTCTGACTCTCTGA
>JBBPBX010005865.1:0-13112 GCA_038048925.1 Garcialebias charrua
AGTCTTTCCTCTCATCAGTGATGTCGTCTCTTTCTCTTCGCTTGTGAAACTTTGTTCAGTCACATTCTGACGGTCATGAGCACTCGTTTGACTCGTTTTGAAGCGAAAACTTAACGCGCTTTGGAGACTAGCTTAGCTTTTAGCCTGCTACCGCTAACGCCTGCTGCTGGACTGAGCGCTGCGTAACAACGACGTCACCACGCACGTTTTGTGTCACAGCTTTTTCTGTCCGGGCGGGTTGTTGAAGCAGCCGCTCCAACACGAACAGAAACAGAAAAACGTTGTAAAATCCTATCGAAATATCGAAAATATGCTTAAACTTCATATCATCGTTATTGAATAAAAGTATATCGCGATATTTATCGTTATTGAATTATCGTCCAGCACTAGTTGCAACATGTTTCTGATAGATGTGATGTTATGCTGATTTGGTGCTGATTCATGTCAATAAGCTGATGCTGCTGCTGATGGATTGATGGATGGATGTGAGTTCCTGATTTGCTGCTGTTCTGATGTTAAAAACTGCTCTTTGAGAAGTGCTCATGGTTCATGGTTGACATCATTTTACTGATGTGAGTTCCTGCTGATTTGCTGCTGTTCTGATGTTAAAAGCTGCACTTTGAGAAGTGTTCATGTTTCATTGTTGACATCTTTTGCTGATGTGAGTTAGATAAGTGTTTGTAAATACAGTTCTGTGCATGTTTATGGCCCAGTATGTCCGCTTGTTCAGTCTCATGCCGATAAATGTGTGTGCGGCGCTCCGTTAGCGTTATTTCCGCGACCTAAGAACGGAATGCGGAACTCCGAACGGGACGCTATTTTCACCCCCGAACTACGGCAAAATCGACCTAAGAACGGTCCTTAGGTCCGGAACTCGTTCGTAGCTCGGGGGTTACCTATATATATATATTTATATATTTATATATATATACATTTCTTTATTTTTTAAATCTTTATTTTTTTTCACACACACACAATACCCCCAACTCCTGTAAAGATACATCGGTGTTTAAAGGTGCTATATGTAGTTTTTGAACACGCTGGCACTTAGAAACATTTTGAACAGAGACACGTTTCTGGTCCCTCCTCACTCAGAGCCATATATGACTCAGCTCCACCTCGCTCGCGCTACAGCCTGGAATGCTCCGCCTCCACTACGTCCCGTCTCAGCCGCTGCAAAGTTCTGTGATTACAGTATATACCGGTAATGCATTATACAAGCCCAAAACCAGAAAAGTTGGCACGTTGTGGAAATCGCAAATAAAAACAGAATACAATGACTTGCAAATCTTTTTCAACCTATATTCAATTGAACACACTGCAAAGACCACATACTTAACGTTCGAACTGGTAAACTTTGTTATTTTTTGCAATTATTAGCTCATTTGGAATTTGATGCCTGCAACATGTTTCAAAAAAGCTGGCACAAGTGACAAAGAAGACAGAGAAATTTGAGGAATGCTCATCAAACACTTATTTGGAATATCCCACAGGTGAACATGCAAATTGGGAACAGGTGGGTGCCATGATTGGGTATAAAAGCAGCTTCCTTGACATGCTCAGTCATCCACATAGAAGGATGGGGCGAGGGTCACCACTCTGTGAACAAATGCGTGGGCAAATTGTCGAACAGTTCAAGAACAACTTTTCTCAACGAGCTATTGCAAGGAATTTAGGAATTTCACCATCTACGGTCCGTAATATCATCAAAAGGTTCAGAGAATCTGGAGAAATCACTACACGTAAGGGGCAAGGCCGAAAACCAACATTGAATGCCCGTGACCTTCGATCCCTCAGGCGGTACTGCATCAAAAACCGACATCAGTGTGTAAAAGATATCACCACATGGGCTCAGGAATACTTCAGAAAACCACTGTCAGTAACTACAGTTCGTCGCTACATCTGTAAGTGCAAGTTAAAGCTCTACTATGCAAAGCAAAAGCCATTCATCAACAAGATCCAGAAACGCCGCCGGCTTTGCTGGGCCCGAGCACATCTGAGATGGACTGATGCAAAGTGGAAAAGTGTTCTGTGGTCTGATGAGTCCACATTTCAAATTGTCTTTGGAAACTGTGGACGTCGTGTCTTACGGACCAAAGAGGAAAAGAACCATCAGGACTGTTATAGGCGCAAAGTTCAAAAGCCAGCATCTGTGATGGTATGGGGGTGCATTAGTGCCCAAGGCATGGGTAACTTACACATCTGTGAAGGCACCATTAATGCTGAAAGGTACATACAGGTTTTGGAGCAACATATGCTGCCATCCAAGCGACGTCTTTTTCATGGACGCCCCAGCTTATTTCAGCAAGACAATGCCAAGCCACATTCTGCACGTGTTACAACAGCGTGGCTTCGTAGCAAAAGAGTGCGGGTCCTCCCCTGGCCTGCCTGCAGTCCAGACCTGTCCCCCATTGAAAATGTGTGGCGCATTATGAAACGTAAAATACGACAACGGAGACCCCGGACTGTTGAACAACTTAAGCTGTACATCAAGCAAGAATGGGGAAGAATTCCACCTGAAAAGCTTCAAAAATTGGTCTCCTCAGTTCCCAAACGTTTACTGAGTGTTGTTAAAAGGAAAGGCGATGTAACACAGTGGTAAATATGTCCCTGTGCCAACTTTTTTGCAATGTGTTGCTGCCATTGAATTCTAAGTTAATGGTTATTTGCAAAACAAAATAAAGTTTCTCCGTTCGAACATTAAATATATTGTCTTTGCATTCTATTCAGTTGAATATGGGTTGAAAAAGATTTGCAAGTCATTGTATTCTGTTTTTATTTGCGATTTGCACAACGTGCCAACTTTTCCGGTTTTGGGCTTGTACATGTGATCATCAGGGTGTCTTAGAAATACATTTAAGTATTTGTTTAAACTTTTTATCAATACTTAAAAAAAGATTTTATAATATTTTATTTTATTTTGTAAATTATAAATATATACTTATATAATCTTTGTGATATAACAGTTACACCTTATTTACAGTGGAGAAATATTTACATTGCATACATTATAGTTTTCAATTTTAATTGAATGAAAAGTATTTATATGATTAAACAAAAAATAGGGTGTTTTGTTTTTTTCATTTATATAAGTGACATATGTGGGAGTGGTGGCGCAAAGGTTAAGAAGGTGCGCTTGTGATCGGAAGGTTGCCGGTTCAAGCCCCGGTACCGACAACATCAAAGATGTGGGTGGGATAAGTGAAGCGGTCACACTTGTATCCACCCTCATCTGCCCCACTCTGGGCCCTTGAGCAAGGCCCTTAACCCACACCATCTGCTCCCCCGGGAACCCTAGATATCAGCTCTCTGCTCCACACAGAGGGCTGTGGTTGCTCGGTGGTCTGTGGTTGTGTCAGGAAGGGCATCCGGCGTAAAAACAACTGCCAAATCTTCGTGCAACCAGTTCGCTGTGGCGACCCCTAACGCAGGGAATAAAGCCGAAAGAAGAAAAAAAAAAAGAAGAAAAAAAATTATATAAGTGACATAGTCGTGTCTGTAGCTCTTCATAACCATCAACAATCTGCCCAGTGAGCATTCAACGTGCTACCATCCCAGATGTGCAACTTCTGGACTGGTTTTAAACAGAAGTACTGGTATGTCAGTCAGTCAGAAAACTAAAATGTTTAAGCAGCAATTGAAAAATGAACAAAAACAAACCTGAAAACACAAACTGACATATTTTTATTAAAACAGCTGAAAACAAATACACACTGATGATCCAGCTATGAAAATTTATGTTATTTTGACAGTATTTGATATACATTTCTTTTTAAATGTAATGATTGACAGATAAACTACTGTTTTTTTTATATTTAGTGAACATTCAGTGCATGTAAACATGCAAATTACAACAGTGGAAATATGAAGATGTTTTTCAGAACGTATGTTAGAATAAACATCTAAAATAAAACAGATAATTTAAAAGGGACTCATTTTTTTTAACTATAAATTAATGGTGAATAATTATTAGCAGTGGTGGGCACCGCTAATTAAAAAATTAGTTCCACAATTTCTAAAACGCTTATTAATTTTTTTAGGTCCACAATTTCAAAAGCACAAATGTCTTATGAAAATTAGGGGAAGCTAATCTAATCCGCTATTTATATATTTCTATATTATATATATATATATATATATATATATATTATATATATATATATATATATATATATATATATATATATATAATATATATATATATATATATATTATATATATATATATATATATATATATATATATATATATATATATATATATATATATATATATATATATATATATATATATATATATATATATATATATATATATATATATATATATATACAGGAAACCCTCGAGGTACGACACCTGCGACCTACGGCAACTCAGACTTACGATTTTATCATATTTAATAAAAATATGATTAAAAAAAAAATTATTATTATTATTTTTTTTGTGTGTTTAAAAGTTATTAATTTCATGTGTATAGCACTTTGTTGCAGCTGTGGTTGTTTTAAATGGCTTTATAAATAAAGTATAATTATTAATTTTACGTTTTGATTAGAAATTTATCGTATTTACGCAACTTCCGGTCGTTTCCGCTCGCCACTTCCGGTCGCCATTTTACAACTGTACTGCGATGGAGCTCCAGAGGCTACTGTCAGCTGGCTCCGTGTGCCCGATCAGGGTTGCCTCATACGGATAAATTAGCTGGAAACACTCGGTCAACTCTGTGGACGTCTCAGGTCCGGAGGAGCAGCCGCGGATCGCCCCGCGATCGGCGGCCACAACGCCGCCCGACATGCTAACGACAGCAGCTAACAAAGCAGCTAACACAGGCGAAGACACCGAGCCGACATGCCGCGGAGGATCCATCTGCGGCCGGGAGCTCGCCGCAAATGTCCGCCTGGCAGTCGGGGCCACCGGCTCAAAGTAAGACATTATATTTTTTATTTATTGTGCAGTTCTGTGCGTGTTTATGGCCTTAGTATGTCTGCTTGTTCAGTCTCATGCCATTAAATATGTGTGCGGCGCTCCGTTAGCGGTATAACCGCGACCTATGTCAGAAACGCGGACCTACGACAGGCATGTGTTTTTGGTCCGCGAGGTACGACAAAATCGACCTAAGTCACACACGTAGGTCCCTATCCCTGACGTAACTCGAGGGGTTGCTGTATATATATATATATATATATATATATATATATATATATATATATATATATATATATATATATATATATATATATATATATATATATAATATATATATATATATATATATGTATGTATATATATATATATATATATATATATATCAAAATCTAAACTGAGACAAGATGTGGTGGCAGCATTGTCGTCGCAACTGAGTTGTTTTTTTATTGAAATTAAAAAACAAAATCTAAAACCAGTCATTATTAAATATTAGAGGTGCTTCATGTTTTAATAAAATCCTTGGAGAAAAGTGAGCTCTCAGAAAGGAATCATTGGATCGTCAAGTCAGTGACTTTTGAAGACAAGACGGCCGCCAAGCAGATCAAACGTCATCCCACACGAACATGGCTTTAACTCAGTGAATTTTAAATGAGCTGACAGTGGACATGGTGATGGCTGGTAGTCATTCACAACACTTATTCCAAGCGCTAATGTTTCACACAAGATAACACGTCACATGAGATTATGTCTTCAAATCTTTGACCAAAAGAGGTACGCAACTTTTATTTCTCAACAACAGATGATCTCAGTCCAAATGTTTGGTGTGAAAGGCGGCGGGTGACATGTGTTACGTCAACAAATTATAAACCTTTAATTCAAAAACTAATTTTTCAATAAGTCAATCTGATATTTGACAACATGAATTCCCTGCATTTACCTAACATTTCTTCATGTAAGAGTCTATGATGAGTTTTTCTCTTACCCCAGTGGGTGTCCCACCGAGGACAGCCTGGGCCTCTTCTCTGTCCCAGGGCGTCCTGGGACACCAGGCCTCCTGGCACCCCTTCAGCTGCTCCAGAAGGGTCTGTCGACTCCTGCTGCGCCTCCAGGGGATGGCTGTGGTCCCATTAACCGGACTATGAACGGCCCTGGATGCCAACATACACATGCTTTTATGTATACGGCTTGTGTCATGTGTAAGTTTCATTTTAATAAACATATTATCTGATGTTTGGAGCTTAAACATTGACAAAATGAAAGTTAATGTTGCTGAATTTTCTCTCAAGTGTTTGATCTTGTTTAATAATGATGTTAAAATCTTCCAAAATTCAGAAATGACATGAAAAGTGAGCTTTCATGTTTCGTACTCACATGCTTTCTTCTCGTCGCAGTACAGTAGTTGTTTCACATTTCTGTCTTCTTTCTCTTGAACTTATCTTTTTTTTTTTTTGCACACTGCAAATTGTTGCTTCAGGGCTCAAAATACCATCAAGGCTGAAACAGGAAGTTCCCTTTCTTCTTTGAAACACGTCCTCATAATGTTTCCTGACGTTAACGTGTCAAACTGTCTGCATTTCAAAATTCAGCTCAGTGCTCTGATCCTGACACTTCTTCTTCTGCTTCCTGTTCATGCTGGCATTTAGTGCTGTTTCAATTTCTGTTAGACAAGTTCACTTTGTTCAGCCCTCCCCTTTCCTTCAGTCTGCCTGTGGTTATAACCAAACTCTGTGCACGATGCAGTGAAGACTCTAGTCTAAATGTTCTGTGTGTGACCAGTTGAGTGTCTCTGGTTTTAGCTGAGATACTTTCTCCAGAGATGCATTATATTAAAAGTATTTGCCATCTTAGATACAACAGGTTTAACACTGCACCAGAGGAAGAAACTCAAACACGAGCTTTAGTTAAAGATGCTTTTAGTGCAGAATGAGTGGACAGGGCGGGGAGGTGTTGTTTGATGAATACATGAAGGCTGGAAGGTTTGTTTGACCACAGGTCTGCCTGTTGAGGAAACCACACATGCACTGAGGTGTTACATCATTGACACAAAGGCTTCTGGGCTTTTATATCAGAAGAATGCTGTCAAACTCACCAACCACATCATCTGCACAACGGCCAGTCGATCCAACTCATTTGTTGCATTTTCTAACTGTGAACTGAATTCAAACCATCTGTGCAAAGTTTGTGTGAGAATGAGCAGATTTGATACCTGGACTATTGAGAATTAACTTTCTTGTCTTGAACCACTTTGGACATGTCTGCCTGCCTGGGAGGAGTCGACGAGGGACACGCCCCCAGAAACCATCTTGGCTACAGCAAACTGGTTGGTCCACATAAGTTGCTTACTTGGTGGGTTAACTTCAGTGTGCTTTGGACTACTCTGACTGAGGAAGCCCTCTGGAGTGAGGGTGAAACGTTTCTGCTAAAAAGAAACTGTCCAGATGAACTGATTGAGAATGAGCGGATTTGATACCTGGACTATTGAGAATTAACTTTCTTGTCAAACCATCTGTGGTTTTTATTAACAACTCACAGCATCACTCGGTCACTCGGGCTTTGACATGGCCATTCCAAAACATGGACTTTATTCTTCTTGAACCATTCTTTGGTAGTACCACATTGTGTCGCTGCATGACCCACCTTCTCTTCAGATTCAGGTCATGGACAGATGTTCTGACATTTTCCTTTAGAATTCTCTGAGATAATTCAGAACTCATTGTTCCATCAATGATGGCAAGCTGTCCTGGTCAAGATGCAGCAAAACAGACCCAAACCATGAAAGTACCACCACCATGTTTTACAGATGGGATAAGGTTCTTATGCAGGAATGCAGAGTTCTCCTTTCTCCAAAAATAACACTTTTCATTTAAACCAGAAAGTTTTATTTTCGTCTCATCCGTCCACAAAACATTCTTCCAACAGTCTTCTGGTTTGTCCACATGATCTTTAACAAACTGCAGGTGAGCAGCCATGTTCTTTTTGGAGAGCAGTGGTTTCTCCTTCAACCCAGCCATGCACACCTTTGTTGTTCAGTGTTCTCCTGATGGTGGACTCATGAACATCAACATTAGTCAATGTGAGAGAGACCTTCAGTTGTTAGAAGTTACTCTGGGGTCCTTTGTGACCTCGCTGACTATCACACACCTTGATCTTTGTTGGTCCACCACTCCTGAGGAAGGTAACAATGGTCTTGAATTTCCTCCATTTGTACACTATCTGTCTGGCTGTGGATTGATGGAGTCCAAACTCTTTACAGATGTTTTGTAACTTTTTCCAGCCCGATGAGCATCAACAACTCTTTTTCTAGTGTCCTCAGAAATCTCATTTATTCCTGACATGATCCACTTCCACAAACATGTTGTGAACACAGACATAAATGTTAAATAATTTTCAGGCTTCCATTCAGATGTTGCAAAAGTATTAAACCATATTTTACGTCAAAGTTTTCATAAAAAAACTTTTTTTCTTTTGGCTTCTCCCTTCGTCAGGGGTCACCACAGAGAACTACCCCTGTAGTCGCGCGAAGACTTGGCAATTGTTTTTACGCCGGATGTCCTTCCTGACACAACCACAGACCACCGAGCTACCACAGCCCTCTGTGTAGAGCAGAGAGCTGATATCTAGGGTGCCCGGGGGAGCAGATGGTGTGGATTAAGGGCCTTGCTCAAGGGCCCAGAGTGGGTCAGATGAGGGTGGAGACAGGTGTGACTGCTTCTCTTATCCCACCCACATTCTTGATGTTGTCGGTACCGGGGCTTGAACCGCGATCTTCCGATCCCAAGCTCACCTTCTTAATAAGCCACCACTCCAAAAAACTGTTTCTAAGATTCAAAATTTAGCAACAATTTCAAAAATATTAGAAGCACAATATATTTTCCAACAAAGCAAACAAAAACAAATCTGATTTAACAAAAGCGGAATTTATTGAAGAAATTTGCATTAGTTCCTATAATCATTACGTGTTATTCTGTCCACACCACTCTTTTATTTTCTACACAACCTTTTATTTTCTTACAGTTTTTTTTAATGTTTTGTCTTGATAAAGCGTTTCAGCAACCGTGGCTCTTTACACTCCTTAAATTCAAATACAGTAGTCCCTCGCTTATCGCATGGGATCGGTACCCTGAAGCCCCGTGATAAGTGAAAAACAGAGAAGTAGGAATACATAGTTCCCAGACACGCCCCCATACCGGCTTCCGCACCACATCTGAAGGCAGAGAAGGCAAAATGGCGAACTAGCAGAGCAAATTATACGGACAAAAACACGAGCTACCACAGCTTCACCAAGGAACAAGAGCAAAATGGCAGTGGTCGAGTTAAATGAGTTTGAGAAAGAAATCATGGCAGACGAATCAGACAACTTGTCACAAAGTAGTTACTCCGATATCATTAATTATTTAATTACTACAAAGAGCGCACACCGGCTTCACAGCACACCGGCTTCACAGCTTTAAATCCAAAAAAGATGTGTAAACTGTCTCAATCAGATCTAACCAGCTAAAAAAGGTTTAACTAAAATAACACACAGCCAGCACAAACAGTCCAGGCTGAACACAGACCAGAACCAGCACTTGAGTGTTACCGTGTTGGAAGTTAGCATGTTGTTAGCACTGGAGCGGAGAGTCCCTCCAGCTCAGGTCGGACGGCGTGGATCCGTCGCGGCCGCGGGGGCACGTCCCATGGGACCGACGCGTCGCCCGCACGACTTGGCTCCCGTCCTCCTTCTCCAACTGGGACGGTCTCCCCGCCGGTCCCGGTGGACCGTGAGGAGGCCGTTGTCCGTTAGCGAGATGCTAAGCTAACCACAGCATGCAAGACGGTGTCGCTAAATAATAATAAATAAAAAAAACAGCTCTAACACACAGACAGTTGTACTCTAACATTGTTTCACAAAATGATTTATGTAGAATATTTTGTTTACCGGCCAAAAGCACGATGTCTTCTGAGCAGATCCAAGCAGAGATGGGGCGGTTGTGTTTCTCCGATGAAATAAATCCTTCACGTTTACTTTTTTTTTGATTAAGTGAAACCTGCGCGTTGCCCAAACGTCTACCCGACTGGAACACCCACTGACACAACACGAAGTAACCATTGCAATTAATTAGAAATTAACACACAAAAAAAACGTGAAAAATGGACATCCATTACTAAGGCTGCACGATTAATCGCATTTGCGATTATCTCGCGATATGTTAAAACGCGATTCACTAATCGCACGGGCTGCGATTTGACTGGTCACGCTTCTCTGCATCACACCGGTCTGGCGCGCGCAGCTCTGAGCGAAGCAAAACAGAGAGAGAGCAGGGAGGAGGAGACCGTGCGTTCCAACACTGTTGCTTCAGGCTTGACTGAAGTCATAAAAGTTATAAATTCAGGTAAGTTAGCTCATTTAAACGTGTATCTGAGCTTAGACGCTGAGACACCGAGACTGCGGGAGATAAACAAAGCGCGAGCTGGTCATGTGACCGGGTCTGTTTTGCAAGCTTCTGCGTGAAAAAGCGCATTAATTATCTGATAAAAAAAAAAACAGTTGTGTCGTTAGTGATATGAATTAATACAGAACCAGTAAAAATAATCGCATTTTAAATCGCAATCGCAATTTATAGAAAAAAAATCGCAATTAGATTATTTTCCAAAATCGTTCAGCCCTATCCATTACAACGCGCTCCAACTGCTGCTTAAGCCTACCTGTGGGAGGGTCAAACAGGACAACCCACAGATGTGACGTCACATGGGAACTATGTATTGTAGTACAAGTAGTAAGTAGTAACTTTAGTATTTATTTAGATATATATTAAGGTGTTTTAAACCCTTCTCACACTCTTGCAATATTCTAAACAATGTTTCTAAACTCTAAACGCTCTAAGAGAGCACAGCATGTCATGATTTCAGCTCTCTGCCTATGGACCTTACAAAGCTCCGCCCAGAAACGCCCTCTAAACCCCAACATGGCTGCGTGTCTCACAAACAAAGCCTTGCGCAGCTTAGTTTCAATGGAAACATGTCGTCGACTGACTCTCTGCAGGGTAGTTCTGAGCCAATTAGTGTATAATTCCTGCCGGATTTCAACAAAATATCAGCCACGACAATGGACAGGGGAACCAACAAGTTCATGTCAACTTTTTTCGACGAAATCAAGTTGTTTGAGCCACGCGATCCAACATTGTGCGCGTCACAGCGAAATGCTATCGGTCGATGAGGAAAACAGCAGATCCTCACACCCCCAGCATTATTACAGCTGTGGACAGGATCACTGATGACTATTGTTCTTGCAAGGCTGGGTAAGTCGTGCATTCATGGTTTTGAGGGTTACTTTTGAAATCAGTGATTTCTGTTGTTGGCAAAAGTTTGAGTGTGCCTAGTTCTGATACACTGTACTCGGTGCTAGCGTGGCTAACACGATTACAGTTTAGTGAAAAGCCTCTTCAGGTAGAATGAAATCTTTAATGTATGTTAGATACGGTACACATTGCATATTGATCTCTTCAGCTAACGTAAGACTGTGTAACAGACAGGTTTCAAGGTGTAGAAGTTGTATCGGTATCGGTAAATGCGGTCGTGCACAAGCTCAAAATGTAAATTAGCATGTCTAAAAAGTGGAGGAGTTTAAGTATCTCGGGGTCTTGTTCACAAATGAGGGAAAACTGGAGCGTGAGATCGATAGGCGGATAGGTGCAGCGTCCGCAGTGAAGCGGGCGCTGTACCGGTCTGTCGTGGTGAAGAGAGAGCTGAGTCAAAAGGCAAAGCTCTCAATTTACCGATCGATCTATGTTCCTACCCTCATCTATGGTCATGAGCTCTGGGTTATGACCGAAAGAACGAGATCTCGGATACAAGCGGCTGAAATGAGTTTTCTCCGCAGGGTGTCTGGACTCTCCCTTAGAGATAGGGTGAGAAGCTCAGTCATCCGGGAGGGACTCGGAGTAGAGCCGCTGCTTCTCCACATCGAGAGGAGCCAGTTGAGGTGGCTCGGGCATCTGGTTAGGATGCCTCCTGGACGCCTCCCTGGTGAGGTGTTCCGGGCATGTCCCACCGGGAGGAGACCCAGAGGAAGACCCAGGACACGCTGGAGGGACTATGTTTCTCGGCTGGCCTGGGAACGCCTTGGGATTCCCCCAGAGGAGCTGCTCCAAGTGGCTGGGGAGAGGGAAGTCTGGGCCTCCCTACTTAGGCTGCTACCCCCGCGACCCGACCCCGGATAAGCGGAAGAAAATGGATGGATGGATGGCATGTCTAAAAAAGCGAAGTCTGGTCCTCTGGACATTCCTCTGGTCCAGAGGACCAGACTTTGCTTTTTTAGATTGTTCTACCTGGATTATTGAGCATGCATCAGGGTAAATTGGCATGTGTTTATTACTACTGTAGCCCCTGGTAGCTGCGCTGTGATGTGAAATGGGCATTAGCCAATGAAACGCGGCCCTGTGGGCGGAGCTTGGTAAGGTCCATGGCTGCACTCAGCCAAGTGCAAGTGCTCTTGGCCACGCCCACTTCCCCGCTCTGCACGGAGAACAGCTGATCAGCTGCAGCAGAACGTTTATCCTGCAGTAAGGTGCAGGAGGAAGCTTTTTCTGAAGCTGTGGGCTGCACAGAAGTGCAGCAGGTACTAAATAATTTAAAATAATTTATTTTCAATTAAAATTCCATGACGAATGTGCGGCTCATTCATCAACCAGCCAATTGTGTGTCATGTTCAATCTTATTTTGAAAAACCGCAATAGAGCGAGTCCGCGATAAACGAACCGCGAAGTAGCGTGGGACTACTGTATTAATAAAAAACAACAACCAGTCAAGGTTTCCTATGAGGACAGAGGAAACATCTTCTTGCACATCATGTGTAGTTTGGTGTTTCATGCAATGAGAATCATTCTGATCAATTCAAAATGTGTTTTCTAAAACAGAAAATGATGGCTAAAAGCCATGATAGAAACCCAGATGTCAACTAATTTCACCAACCAGGAGGTTCATGCTCTGATAGAAGCATTACAACATTTTCAGTGGGTTTAGCCTGAGGAAAACCTGGCATGTAAAACAGCTCAGTCACCTTCAGTCCAAATGATATTCTCAATTAAGACCAGTACTGATGAATGACATCGCTTCTCAACCATGCAGCGTGGGGTAAGTATGAACCACTTTTCACACATTGGCAAACATGTGGCTAAAATATATATACTGTACAGTAGTATATATATATA
>JBBPBX010005865.1:30296-43525 GCA_038048925.1 Garcialebias charrua
ATATATATATATATGAGCAATTTTATGCATAGTAAAAAAATCATGTCAGTGACACTTTAAACACAAGATCTCTTTCAATCAACTCCAAGGAGAAATGTGCTTTCCTGCATTTTCCTGCACAGATCGTCACATTGAAAAGCCAGAAATGTGTTTTTTGTGGGGAAGTTCCACTTCTACAACCATTTTGACCAAGCTGCAGAGCTAAACATTTTTTAATGAGAAGCATACAGCAGCTGCATCAGCTGAAAAGACCGGTTTTCACATACTAACTAAAATTGCACGTGATATTACAGCTTCAGTAGGAAAAGTGTGTATTTAGTGAAAAGGTAAATTCCAGCTCTTATGACTGAGAAAAATGAAGATATGAACTTTCATTCTGATTGAAGTGGTTTGTTTCAGCAGCAATCTGACTTTCATGTAAGGAAGCTTGATTTATTAATAAAATCGAGGGAAATAATACCAGAGAGGCTGAAAGAGTTTTGTCTTAACATAAAACAATATTATGAGCTATTTTAATTTTTGTTTTAAAGAACTTAAATGAAGAAAAAGTTGTTCATTCTGTGGAGAAGTGGTGGCACGGCTGAGGCCTCACGTTTCAGAATGAGTACTGATCTGCAGGGGAAGCAAACGCTCCTGCACTTATTAGAGAACATTGTGTTCTTTAAAGATGGGCTGCGGTTGGTGGGGTGTCAAGGGGTCGCGAAGGCCGATAGGAGCCGCCTCACCTCCAGGATGGGCGCAGCTGCATCGTGGATGGACAGGATGTGGGTGATGTTGTGCTGGGCCAGCAGCTCCGGGTCTCGTGCATCTGTGGAGCACAAGAGAAAATCAAGACTTTTAAAGCAGCCAATCACACATGTCCTCGTTTAGGCCCCGGCCTAAATAAAGCATTTTCTGCCCAGCGATAACCCCCTCCCGATGAGCCTTCCAAGCAAATATGGCTTCAAGGCTTCAAAGTTTTACTCTTGTTTTGAACTGAAAGAAAAACCGGAAAACCAACGTTTCTAAAAAGGTGCAACAGCTTGGCCCAAAAGCAAGAAACTGTAATTTAATCAAATTTTGTTCTTCAAAAGGAAGCCAAATGTTTGTTTTTTTTACCTTGGACAGATGTGCTTTGAGCATTTTTTTTTCTCATGCTTTGCAAGTTTGCAGAATGCTGTCGATGCCACCAATACAAGACGGAGAGGAGCTGCAGATTTGAACTCCAACATGTTTTATATCGTTAGTTAACTCAAGTCGAAGCACATTTAAAATGCAAGACAAATGTAGCGATAAAGACAACAGTAAAACAAATTAATTAACTCTGGATGACTCACACTGGGCTAAATGTCAATGAGAAGAAATGTTTTTAAAAGAGATTCACCGTAGAAACAGGAAGTGAAGAGGCCTGGCTAATGTTTGGGGGCAGATCGTTCCAAAGTTTGGGGGCCACAGCTGAAGCAGCTCAATCTCCTCTGAGCTTCAACTGGTTTTTGGGATGACTAAGAACTGATAATGACATCCCGCCCAGGAACATAAGGTTGAAGGAAGTTGGAGAGATGTGAGGGTACGAGACCATTTAGATATTTACATGTGGTTTTAAGATAAATCTGACAGTCATCTGCATAACAATGAAAAGAAAAAATGTTTCCTCAAACGATGAGTAACAAAATTTAAAGAAAAGAAGTTGTCAGAGTCAGAGAGTCTTTATTGTCATTTGCACCGCATGTGGTACATGTGATGAAAACGAGATTATGTACACAGGGTCCCAGTTACATCCAACAACAAATGCAAGAGAAAAACAGTAATAACATCTAGAATTAACTAAGAAAAACATCAACTAGTAATACACTAAGCCCTAATGTAATAGAAAAACATCATTATAAACAGCAGCACGAACACGAGTCTGTATGAGCAGATGGTCACAGATGAACACAGCAACAAGAAAACAGATCAGCATCAGCATGATGTGATATTTTGCAGTGATTATTCTTATTATTTATTTATTCATGAGTCTAACAGCCTCAGGGTAGAAGCTGTTCCTCAGTCTAGTGGTTCTACATTTGATGCTCCTCAACCTCCGTCCTGAGGGGAGTGGGGCAAAGAGTGTGTGTGCTGGGTGAGTGAGGTCTTTCATGATGCAGGTGGCTCTTTTCCTGCATCTGGAGGTGTAAATGTCTGTGATGGTGGGGAGACTGACTCCAACAGACTTCTGTGCAGCCTTCACCACTCTCTGTAGAGCTTTTCTCTCTGCAGCTGTGCAGCCTCCATGCCACACGTTGATGCTGGAGCACAGGATGCTCTCCACTGCACACCTGTAGAAGGAGGTGAGGACTGGGCTGCACTTGTGAAGGAAGGAAAACCGCTGAGCACTTTATGACTGTAATAAATATTTTAAGATGGTCTAGTGGCAGGGCTTTTGACTACGGATCCGAAGGTCGCGGGTTCGCGCCCCGGCCACTACCCAGCTTGGGGTGTCTATGAGTGCACACCTATTTCTCCAGCTCCCCGAGCGCTTTCGGGCTGCTCACTGCACCACCTGGTAGGTGGTTGGGTTAAATGCAGAGACGAATTTCGTCTGTGTATGGGAACATACGCAGATGACAGGAATAAACATTATTATTATTATTATTAAATAAAGCACCAAGTTTGAAGAGACTAAATGTATTTTTATTTGCTTGCTGTAATGAGCCTGTTTCATGTTAGATTGACACAGACTGGAAGCACTAAAATATCTCCACCTCTTGCGCTTCTACAATAATTAGCTTGTTTTTGACCAAGAAGACTGTGAGCGGTTGTTTTCTGTGTCTAAGATCAATAACGTTTGTTTTGTGGATGCTATAAATGATTTCTTTCTTACCTTAGAAAAAACTCAGAAAATCTAAGTTTCTCTCTTGTTTGCCCTCTATAATATGTAAATATTGAATAATGAATCATCGTCATACACCAAAGTTAGTCATGGAGTTCCTCAAGGTTCCGTTCTTGGGGCAGTACTCTTTACCTTGTACGTACTTATTAAGTCAAAGTCAACTTTATTGTCAAAACTGCAATATGTACAGGACATACACAGGATTGAAATTGCATTTCTCTCAGACCCTCGGTGCAACAGTAACCATTTAAACACTAAAATACTGAAATATTTAATAAACATAAGCATAAAACGAAATAATAAAAGTGTAATACTGTCCTGAGTTTTTGCGTAGTAGTTTTTGCATAGTAGTAGTATGAAAGTATGAAAAGTTACACCAACACTAAACATAAGCATAAAATGAAATAATAAAAAGTGTAATACTGTCCTGAGTTTCTGCATAGTAGTATAAAAGTGTAAAAAGTATATATATAAAATAAAATGAAAGTTCTGGCATTGACATTTGTAATAGAGTGACAAAGCAGCATATGCAGTTTATGTACACAGTATATGTATCAGGTAGTTGATATTGGTATAGAGGTAAAGTGGCATATGCAATAAGGCTAGTAAAAAATAATATATATATCAGCAGTAGTGTAGATATAAAAAGTAGTAATAAATGTAAACTGTAGTAATAAATGTAAACAGTGAATGTAAACAGTAGTATGACTACAGTATAGGCAGTAATGTAATACAAACATTAGTGCAAATATAAGAAGTAGTGCAAACTAAATGAGCACATGACCGTGAGTTTAGTGAATAACCCGTTTTGATGACACAGAGTCCAGTGTTAAAATCTTTGTGTTGTGTGGTAATGTGTGAAAGTTTTTTGTGTGAAGGCCGTACAAGTGGGAGGGAGGGCAGAGCAGAGCAGGTAGAGAGTTAAGCATCCTGACTGCCTGATGAACAGAGCATTATTACGTAATGTTATTAAACAGCATGGGATACATTTTCATTGTTATGCTGATGATACATATTTATTTGTCCATGAATGAGTCCAATCAGCTACTTAGACTAGCATGTCTTAAAGACATAAAAACCTGGATGACCCTAAATTTTCTGCTTTTGAATACAGACAAGACTTAAGTTGTAGTTTTTGGACCTGAGCATCTTAGGAATTAGTTTTTTAGTCTTCCGCCCTCCTTGGATGGCATTATTCATTCAACCTTTATTTAGACTGGTTAATCCCATTGAGCCTCGAGGACTCATTTACAAGAGAGACCTGATTTCAACAAAGAATGATGTTAACAATGGACAACAACGACAACAACAAAATCATAAAAGAAGCATACAGATTTTTTTTTTTTTTTTACAAATTAAGATAAGATGGCAAAAAAGTAGTGAGGGAGTTTTTCCTTTCCACTGTCACCGCTTGCTCAAGATGAGAGTTCTGTGATGGAGTTACATTCAAAGCAGTCTGCTCCTCAGAAAAATGTTAAATTATTTTTATACAGTATATGAATGTTTCTGTTCAGTGCCCTGAGACGACTTCTGTTGTGACTTGACGCTTTATGAATAAACTGAATTGAAATTGAATTATAAAATCACTTATTTTCTTCTGTTAAATGTAATTCACATTATTGAAATTCTTAAACTGGAAAAACTCAGATGGTAAAATTATTTTTCACAGACTCGGCTTGTTTACATAAAGTTCTGCTTCTGAAGTATCCCTTAAAATGAGTGCATGTGCAAGTTTTAAACAAAAGTCTCTTTTGATCTGTTAGCACTCAGAGGATGTGTTGAGGATGACCCTCAACTGCCACCACACCAAACTTTAACCCAGTATCTGTAAAAAACAAATAAACAAAAAAGGCTGAGTTAGGGAAGACTGTTTATGAGTTGGAGTCAGATTTGTTCCATGGTTCATGAGATATTTTGCCAACAGACCCACTATTTTACTACAAAGTATTAACATTGAGATTTTACTACAATATGCACAACAAAATAATAATAATACTTTATGTATAAAGCCCTTTAAAACATCCACAGCTGCAACAAAGTGCTGTACACATATCAAGAACATTTAAACACATAAAAATAAAACAGTTGTTAAAACATTAAGATCAATAAAAACAATAAAAACAGTGCAGAACAAATTCAGTCTGTGCTAAAAGCCAGTGAGTAAAAATGTGTTTTTAGAAGAGTTTTAAAACTGGACAGTGAAGGAGCTTGTCTGACGGGAAGAGGGAGATCGTTCCACAGTTTTGGAGCAGCAACAGAAAAAGCTCTGTCTCCTCTGAGCCTCCGTTTGGACCTCGGCACCTCCAGAAGCAGCTGATCAGCTGATCTGAGGCACCGAGCAGGAGAGTATGGGTGAAGCAGCTCAGAGAGGTAGGATGGAGCAAGACCATTTAAACTTTTAAAAACAAATAAAAGAATCTTAAAATGAACTCTAAAATGAACAGGCAGCCAGTGGAGTGAAGCCAGAGTGGGGGTGATGTGCTCCCTCTTATGAACTCCAGTTAGAAGGCGAGCAGCAGCGTTCTGGACCAACTGGAGACGTCTGAGGGAGGACTGGCTGACTCCAAGGTAAAGAGCGTTACAGTAATCCAGCCGAGAGGTGATGAAGGCATGGATTACTGTTTCCAGCTGCTGCTGTGTAAGGATGGACTTTACCTTAGCCAGCTGTCTGAGGTGATAAAAACTGGTCTTGACCACCGCTCCAATCTGGGAATCTAATTTAAAATCACTGTCCATTTTAAAACCCAAGTTAGAAACTGTTTTCTTTACATGTGGTGCCAGAGGGCCAAGATCAACAGGGCAAGGTTCACAAGAGCCACTAGGACCAAACACCATCACTTCTGTTTTCTTTTCATTGAAATTTAGAAAATTAAAAGACATCCAAGCTTTGATGTCTTCAAGACGTGGCCTGATTGAGGGGGCATCTTTCTTTTTTAGTGGCATATAGATTTGACTATCATCAGCGTAACAGTGAAAAAAGATCTCGTGCTTTCTAAGCTTTGATCCCAACGGAAACTGCAGGTCTCTTTTCAAATACTAAAAGAGAGTTGGCGCCGTTATCAGAAAGCAGTAAAAACTGCTAAATCCCAATTGTTTTCTGATATCATTGCCTCAAACTCTCACAATCCACAAGTTCTGTTCTCCACCCTAAACTCTGTTCTCCACCTCAAGGAACCATCAACTCTGGAAGCCTCGACTGAGCTGTGCGAGAACTTCCTACATTTCCTTTTAGAAAAAATTGCGACCACCCGGGCTCTCATTTCTCTTCCAACTCATGATCCATCCATCCCACCTCAATCTGTTGCTGTATTTGACCATTTTGAATCAGTCTCTCTGTCTTCTCTAGAGCAGGTCATGTGCAGCTTGAAACCATCTGGTTCCCCCTTTGATGTGGTCCCCCTTGGCTACTAAAAGAGGTTTTTCCTACTCTAGGTCCTTCCTTTCTTGCTATTGTAAATAGCAGTGTATCCACTGGCGTGGTACCAAAACCCTTTAAACATGCTGCCGTTCAACCTCTCCTGAAAAAAAAAAAAACCTTGACCCCCTCAGTAGTATCTAACTTCAGGCCTGTCTACAGACTCCCATTTGTTTCTAAACTTCTGGAAAAAATAGTTGAGGTGCTTCCTGGAGAATCACGCAATCCTTGAGTTATTCTAATCTGTCTTCAAATCTCTCCACAGCACTGAAACTGCCCTACTGAAGGTTTTTAATGACATTTTCTTATCCACAGACACTGGTGATTATGTGCTGCTTGTCCTACTGGACCTTATATCTGCTTTCAACACCATCGACCATGAGATCCTGATTGCTAGGTTGGAGCGGTGGGTGGGCATCACAGGGTCGGCCCTGAATTGGTTCAGATCCTACCTCGCTGACAGATCCTTTTGCGTTTCCATCAAATATTTTAGTTCTGCAGCGGCAGCACTTAAATGGGGTTCCGCAGGGGTCCATCCTGGGTCCTCTCCTATTCTCTTCTACGCCGATGACTGTCAAATTTATTTCCCCCTAATACACAATGGTACATGCTCTATTCAACCTCTGCTCAACTGCCTGGCTGACATCAGGGACTGGATGGCTTTAAATTTCTTAAGTTTCAATGAAAAGAAGTCTGAAGTCATGTTGTTCCCTCCCAACAACACGATCACAAACCACTGCATCGACCTTTCTGCTCTAGCCCTGTCTGAAAAACAAAAAGTTACAAATCTAGGAGTGATAATGAATCCTTCCATGAAACTCAACAGTCATGTAAACAGGTTTGTTAAATCCTGTTTTTTCCAGCTGAGGCGACTGTCTAAGCTGAACCTGGAGACATTAATACATGCATTTATTACATCTAGGCTTGTTTACTGCAATTCACTCCTGTTTGGTATCAGTCAGACCACCATTGCACGATTACAACTGGTCCAGAACGCAGCAACCCGATTTTTAACCAGTACAGGCAAAAGAGAGCATGTTACACCAGTCTTGGCCTCCACACTGGCTACCGGTTCATCTTCAAATCCAGTTCAAAATTCTCCTGTATGTCCACAAGTCGCTGAACAGTCTCGAGTCGCCACCCCCATCTCTCTGATTTGCTACAACCGTATGTCCCACCATGTGCTCTGAGGTCAGCGGACCAGTTACTTCTCACAGTTCCAGGAACTCGTCTTAAGCGCAGAGGTGACAGGGCCTTCTCTGTAGTAGGCCCAAGACTCTGGAATGAGTTACCTCTGCTTGTCAGGCAGGCCCCCTCCCTCTCGGTTTTCAAATCCCATTTAAAAGACCCACTACTATTCCGTAGCTTTCAACACCAGATTATCTGTGGTTGAACCTGTATGCTTTACACAGGTTGGTCGTTATATTTATTATCTGCAACGTTTTTATGTCTATATTGTTTTTTACTTCATTTTGTATGTTGCCTATGTGTTGTCTGTTGGTTGTTTGTTTGTTTGTACAGCACCTTGGTTGGCCTTGTCGCTGTTTTAAGTGCTCTATAAACAAAATGGTATGGTATGGTAAAGGGAGAAAAGCAGGGGACCTAAAATAGAGCCCTGTGGAACCCCAAAACACAGAGGAGCAGTGGAGGATTCAGAACCAGCTATGTTGACAGTCCTAGTTCGGTCTGCCAGATAGGACCTAAACCAGCTCAGTGCAGTACCACAGATACCAACTTGGTGCTGTAAACGTGATATTAAAATGTTATGGTCCACATCATTAATAAAAATAAATTTCTCTAATAATTTTCTTTATGTGGTGGCTCGGGCATCTGGTTAGGATGCCTCCTGGACGCCTCCCTGGTGAGGTGTTCCGGGCATGTCCCACCGGGAGGAGACCCAGAGGAAGACCCAGGATACGCTGGAGGGACTATGTTTCTCGGCTGGCCTGGGAACGCCTTGGGATTCCCCCAGAGGAGCTGCTCCAAGTGGCTGGGGAGAGGGAAGTCTGGGCCTCCCTACTTAGGCTGCTACCCCCGCGACCCAACCCCGGATAAGCGGAAGAAAATGGATGGATGGATGGATGGATGGATAATAATTTTCTTTGTTTTGCTTTGACAACAAGGTCAAGACATCTTTTTTAAAAAAAGTTGAGTGCTGAAAACAAAAGCATAAATCGGCACGTATTTCCTGTGACGGCGGTTTCCAGATGCATTTACAAAAAGCCTTCCATAGTTTTAGGACTTTGCGGTTACGATTCTAAACAAGCATTTTTTTTTTTTTAAACAAAAATCAACTCGATGATGATCACCGCTTTGTGGAAACATGAGGAATGTAGTTCACATGAAGGGACACCCCCCACAGTGTGGGACATCCCCTCCCACACCCACGCTCGTGCATTCACCACAGCCGTCAAGAGTCATGTTCCCCCAGCTGCTGACACACACACATACACACACACACACACACACACGAGGAAAGGTAAAAACAATTCTGTGAACATGGTTTGCTCTGATCAAAGTAAACCGAGTGGTTCAGCATCACGCTCTGACCTCTCTATAGAAACTGAGCTCAGTGTAGCAGTTCACCACACGCTATGAGGAACCGAAACACACTCTACGACTTTATCCTGGAAATAAATCAGTTCACATAATGGCAGGAAGGACAACTCACCTTTAAAGTTGCCCAGATAGAGGTTTGGAAGAACCTGAAGGGAAATGGAAGGAAATGGTTAAAGGTAAATGATGGTTTAAGATTTAAAACTTAATACCTTATTTATTCCATTGCCCATTTCGGCCTAAGGTTACGACAAGTTGAACATCACAATTATCTCATTCTTGCTTCTGGAGGATAATTCTTCATTGTTCCTTTGTCAGAGGCCAAGCTGGATCTGGTCGTCCTCCAACCATCCCTGGTGGCTTCTCAGAGTCACCCGGGACGTCATAAAGCTGCAGCCGAACCCTGCCTCACTGGGAATGTGTTGATGATTTACATAATGTCAGAGGCACGGCACGCTGCCTGGGAGGGTATATTTAGAGCAGGAGGTGGGTCACGGGACCGTGGTCCAGCACAGACAAAGATGGCTGGGGGGCCGGAGGAGAACAGTTGTTGCTGTTGACCAAACAAGGAGCACGTCTGAACAAGGATCAAAATACCTCCATTAACCGGGCATGACTTAGAAAGAGGAGTTCCACCCACTGTGTGAAGGAATATACATTCAAATCAAGGTTTAATTCAAATAAAGGTTTATGTCATTGGTCGTTGTGGCTAAAAGATCCAGGTTCAGTTTCAATCAGGAAATAAACCTCCGGGTCTCCATCGACTCCTTTCCTAAACATCAGGTGTTCGCCCTCGGCGGTCATCCGACCGAACGTTTGTCGTTTCCAGTAAAGGTGGCGACCTCTTCGACACGCCACTCCGAGGCGATGGAGGTATTTTTAGTCTGGTTTTGTCTTGTGTTCCGGTGGTTCAGTGGAACGGCGCCGACTCGCTGACAGGCGGAGGAGCACGGAGGCGTTTACAAAAAGCTGCTACTTCACCGGAGGGCGAGGAGGCCCGAGCCGGTCAGGGCCCACAGGTCAGACCCCAAAACGGAGACTTCTTGTGGTCCTGAAAGATGATCAATTGAGACAGGAATTACGGTACTTTAAATTAAATGAAAATCACACTTTGTAATCTTAAATTTTTATATTATTTTACCCCAAATTAGATAATCCCTAAGAAATAATTTAGAAAATCAACTTTCTGAGAAACGCTTTTATTAGAAAGATTGTGTTTTCTAGAGGTTTGTTAAAGATAAAGGAAGAACACCTGATGAAAGCAGCTAAAGGCTAGCTAAAAGTAGCAAAAAGCTGGATAAAAGCTAAAAGTGATAATCAGTATGAATGATGAATAAAATATTAAAATGGCTAATGGATAGCAAAACCTAAACATATCGAAACATGGCCAAAAGTAGCAATGCTAGCTAACAGCATCAAAAGGTTAGCTACAAGCAGCAAAACCTAAGCTAAAAGGGGTAAAACCTTAGCTTAAAGCTAAAAATTGGCAATACTAAATAGAAAATTCTGGCTAAAACGGGGAAGCAGTTAATGGCTAACTAAAGTGGCAAACAGAATCATACAAGCTAAAAGTAAATGGCTTTATGGTAATATGGACAAAATGATAGCTAATATTTTAAATAAGAAAAAGGCTGTCCAAATAGAAAAGTATCAAAAGGTAGCTAAATCTTATAGCTAAAACGTAAAAATAGCAAAAGACTAGCTAAAAGCTAAAAAGAGAAACTGATTACTAAAAGTTGCAACTGGCTAAAACCTAAAAGCAGCCAAAGTTTAGCTCAAAGGAGCAAAATCTTAGCTATCAGATAGCCAAAAACAAAACAAAAAAAAGCTCCAGTGTAGCAATTCTCTGTATAAAAGTAGCAAACCTTAGCTAAAAGTTAAACGCAACAAAAGGCTGGCTTTAATCTAAAATTAGCAAAATGGTAACTGGTAAATTATGAAAAGGTTAGCTTAAAAAATAAAGTAGCAAAAGTCTAAAAATAGCTTGAATGCAGCAAAAGGCAAGATAAAAGTATCAAAATTTTAGCAGAAGCTAAAAGAAAACAAAATAGAGCCAGATTTCAACAAAAACAGTTATTGAAAGAATCAGATAATTTTAATTGGAAAAGCTTAAAACAAAAACTCAAAGCACTCATCTCCTGAGCCAAACATTTTGATATATTATGAACAGTTAAAATTAGCACAAAGCACATAGCAGTTAGATTGTTTCTGAAATTTTTAAAAATTTAAACCTTGACAGCAATACGCTTCCATAGTTTCAACTTTGGTACAAATGAAAATGGTTCTTTTTTTCTTTTCTTTTTTTGTCCAACTCTTCTGTTCCTGTGGGTAAATCTCTGACTCTTTCTTTAAGTAATGCTCCCATTTCATAATTTTTCAGTCAAACATCTTTACATCATCTGACAAAAATACATTACATTTACATTTTACACATTACTTTACATATATGACAATATATACTGTATACATATTCAATTTAAAACCACTGGATGGCGCAAAAACCACTTTCTTTTGATGCAAGAACTTTGAGATTATGAATTTTTGTCTTTGTCCACTGTTGTCATCACTCTGTTAAAATTCAGGTCTCTTTTGTAAATGAGTTCCTGAGGCTCACTGGGATTAACCTGTATAAATAAAGGATGAAAAAATGAGTACCGGTACAAGAAAACGTTTTTGGCCCGAGTGAAAATTCAGTCGGTAAAATAACAGCAGAAATGATTTACCTTTAAATATCCAAATGAATTTTGTTAAAAGACAAAGTTGTTATAATCTTAAGGGGACAGAGATGTTTGTAAAACCACAATTCAGAACTAGCTTGAAGGGACGTTCTACCTCAATCCAGGGAATTAGATTATGGAATGGCTTGGAGAATGTAGTTAAAAATGCCAAGTCACTGTTTACATTTAAGAAAATGATCAAAAGGAATTTGTTGAAAAAATATATATGAATTAGCATAATGTGTATTGTATCAATTATTAGTTATGTATTAGTATTAGAAAATTAGAAAGAGTTAGTCATTTTGTACTGCTGGTGAAAGATTATTATTGTTTAATCTGATTGTTTGAAAAAAGGGGCAGATATAATAAGATTTATTCTTCTTTCTGCTACCTTTCATTTTTTTTACATTGTGTACGTGTCGTTGATGGGATTGTCTTGTATTGTATTTCTTTTGTAAAAAAAAAATGAACAAATTTAATAAACATAAACATAAATGGCAAGAAATTAGCTCAGATAAAGCTTAAAGAGGAAAACTTTGTTTAAAATGTTTGATTAAACATAATCCAACAAACTGTGATAGTCACTTGATGTTTTGCAAATTTATTTATTTAATATACAGCTCAAAACGGCTGCAACATGAAATATTTTGCTGTTTTTGGCTCAAGTTTCAAACAATTATTTAATCAATTGTACATGTAATAAACATTTATTTCGTACTGACTGTGTTGAATATATTTATATTTTTTATAAAAATCGTGTTTTAGTGAGGAAATTTAGATGAACTTTTGTGATAAATAACGTGTTTAATTTCAAACTAGATAAATTAAACTTGTCAGGTAAATCTGAAAACTTTATTTATGCTGATTGCTGACATGGATTTGGGGAAACTGAATAATTGTATTTTTCTCTTTAAATTTCCTCCCCCTCTTCCAGGTGGGAGGTGTTCAAGTGATTCCTGCAGCCTGACCTGACCTCCTTTAACAAACTGCTGCTGAAGTTTGTGTGAACTTTTACTGATCTGTAACCTGTTCGGGCTCATTTTTACAGGTGAAGGTTGTTGTTGTTGTTGCACTACCAACAACAATCATGGCCGCCTTGTTTCTGCTCCGGACTCGTTTGTTTCCGCGCAGAAGTGACTTTCTTGGGTCCGTGAACGCAGCACGGCAGTGCAGGTAACAGTTTGCGCGTGAACGGTGTGAAATGAGCGTGTCGGTGATGTGCACGATGCTTTAAACATAAAGACTTGCAGAAAAACGCATTTTGTTTCGGTTTGTCGTACGTGTCTGGTTTTTATTTAAATTTTCATTGTAAACCACTAGATGGCGCCAAACCAATTTCTTCTGCTGCAAGAATTATGAGATTTTTAAATGAAATAATTCTATTTCATTATTTTTGATAAACTGAAGCGTTTTTCAATCCAGTTAGCTGAATTATTTAATTGTTTTGTTTTTCTTTTGGACAGAATATATTTCGTTTTAATGTGTGTTTTTTTTTACATACAAAATTACAATCCCATATTTCTAAAATCTTTCATTGTATTTTTTATATATATATTTTGTTTTTGACTGCTAAGTCTCAGGTTTCTAGTCATTTTTCAACAAGCACATTTTACAGACTGTTTATTAGATTGTTGTTATTTTTGGTTAGCTGAAACTTTTTCAGGCCTTCACTTGTACAGTATATATATATAAT
>JBBPBX010005865.1:45034-70515 GCA_038048925.1 Garcialebias charrua
ATATATAATTAGCAATTTCAAATTCACCGTTATACATATATATATGTATATATTAAATAAAATTAGCAATTTCAAATTCACCGTTAAAACTTATCTATTATTTTTATAGATTCAGCTGAAGAATTAAAAACAAACTATCATTGTGACATTCTGCTAAAAGTCATATTTAAAAATCAGTTCTTTGACCATTTGTTTTGTGTCAACTCAACTTCTAGTTCGGGACATTTTTCATACCTGAATGATACAAAGGTCAGAGTTCAGCAGCTTAGCAAACAAGCTACAACTTCCCACTTAAAATTTTAAAGTATTAAAAGTCCTTTTAAAGCACCTAAAGTGCAAAGAAAAACTGAAAGGTCTTTCTATCAATCAAGACTTATAGAAGTTTGCGGTAAGGCCTGGCTTTCAGTGATCAACGTTAAAGTTCGGAAGGTTCTGATCTGGGTTCTGCTGCATCTTTCAGACCCAGTGTTTTCTCACATCTTAATTTTGTTCTCGTCTCCCCCGCAGCTCTTCGGTTTCCTCCGGCAGGCAGCGTGTTAATGGAGCTGACGTGTTCTACGAGCAGACCGGTGGAGGGAAGCACGCTGTTCTGCTGCTCCCCGGCGCCCTCGGTAAACGCACCGGGTCAGGGTTTGGGTCATCGTCATTTTTCTTTGTTCACGTCAGGATGAGATACTCCTTTTCAAACAGTTTATTTTTTTCACCACAGGAAGCACGAGGACAGATTTTGGTCCTCAGCTGAAGTCTCTGAATAAGGAGCTCTTCACGGTGGTCGGTTGGGACCCCCGCGGTTACGGGCGATCCCGTCCTCCGGATCGAGACTTCCCGCCGGACTTCTTTGAGAGGGATGCGAAGGACGCCGTGGACCTGATGACGGTGTGTTGAAGCCCCTCTGGGGCTCTTTTGCTGTCATCCATGAATTAATATTTTTTTGAAATTATGTAGTAAAACTACGGAAGCGTATTGCATTCAACCATGAAAAAAAAAATCTTGAGCTTATGTAGTAATAACGTGATACTATGTAGTAAAAACGTGATATTATGTAGTAAAAACGTGATATTATGTAGTAAAAACGTGATAATTATGTAGTAAAAACGTGATACTATGTAGTAAAAACGTGATACTATGTAGTAAAAACGTGATACTATGTAGTAAAAACGTCATACTATGTAGTAAAAACGTGATACGTATTTAGTAATAGCGTGATAAGTATAGATGTAGCATTCGCGTAGCCAGTATTTTAGGAGGGGCAGTTCCTTTAAATATATAGTAGACCTGCAAAAAGTCACATGCCTCAATAGGACAATGGAAAGCGCGTCTGCTTTCCGCTCCAATGACCCAGGTTCGATCCTGACCTGGTTGAACTTATTTTATTTCAGAACTTGTGTTGTGCGGGAGTTGTAGGCGGGACCACAACTCCCGCACAACACAAGTTCTGTGCTAAGAGAGGTGGAAAGAGAAGGTATGGAGACACCGCTAATGTCGAACCGGTTAACACCATAGACTTAATATGCCTGTGGTTAACACAAACTCCTTTTTTATTTTATTTATCCAATAAATAAATAAAGTAAAATAAGTTCAACCAGGTCAGGATCGAACCTGGGTCATTGGAGCGGAAAGCAGACGCGCTTTCCATTGTCCTATTGAGGCATGTGGCTTTTTGCAGGACTACTATATATTTAAAGGAACCGCCCCTCCTAAAAGACTGGCTACACGAATGCTACATCTATACATACGTATCACGTTTTTACTACATAGTATCACGTTTTTACTACATAGTATCACGTTTTTACTACATAGTATCACGTTTTCACTACATACGTATCACGTTATTTCTACACAGTATCACGTTTTTACTAGTATCATGTTTTTACTACATAGTATCACATTATTACTACATAGTATCACATTTTTACTACATAGTATCACGTTTTACTACATAGTATCATGTTTTTACTACATAGTATCACGTTATTACTACATACGTATCACGTTTTTACTACATAGTATCACGTTATTACTAGATAGTATCACGTTTTTACTACATACGTATCACGTGATTACTACATAAGTTCAAAAAAAAAAAAATTCATGGTTGACTGCAATACGCTTCCGTATGAAACCATGATATGTATGTAGTAAAAACATGATAGTATGTAGTAAAAACGTGATATTATGTCGTAAAAACGGGATACGTATGTAGTAATAACGTGATATTATGTAGTAAAAGCATGATATTATGTAGTAAAAACGTGATATGTAGTAAAAACGTGATACGTATTTAGTAAAAACGTGATACGTATGTAGTAATAACGTGATATTATGTAGTAAATACGTGATATTATGTAGTAAAAACGTGATATTATGCAGTAAATACGTGATATTATGTAGTAAAAACGTGATATTATGTAGTAACAACGTGATGCGTATGTAGTAATAACGTGATATTTTGTAGTAAAAACGTGATATTATGTAGTAAAAACTTGATACGTATGTAGTAAAAACGTGATATTATGTAGTAAAAACGTGATAAGTATGTAGTAAAAACGTGATAATAGCATATCACGTTTTTACTACATAATATCACGTTTTTACTACATACTATCACGTTTTTACTACATAATATCACATTTTTATTACATACTATCACGTTTTTATTATATACGTATCATGTTTTTACTACATAATATCACATTATTACTACAAACGTATCACGTTTTTACTACACATGTATCACATTTTTACTACATATCACGTTTTTATTACATACTATCACGTTTTTACTACATACTATCACGTTTTTACTACATACGTATCACATTTTTACTAAATACGTATCACGTTTTTACTACATGATATCACGTTTTTACTACATACGTATCATGTTTTTACTACATAATATCACGTTATTACTACATACGTATCACGTTTTTACTACATATGTATCACGTTTTTACTACATAATATCACGTTTTTACTACATACTATCACGTTTTTACTACATACGTATCACGTTTTACTACATAAAATCACGTTTTTACTACATATCACGTTTTCACTACATACGTATCACGTGTTTACTACATATCACGTTTTTACTACATAATATCACGTTATTACTACATACATATCACGTTTTTACTACATAATATCATGTTTTTACTACATAATATCACATTTTTACTACATACGTATCACGTTTTTACTACATAAAATCAAAATAAATTATTTTATGGATGACAGCAATACCCTTCCGTAGTTTTCAGATTGCAGGAATTGGTGTTTCTTCTTCAGGCTCTGGGCTTCGGCCGGTTCTCTCTGCTGGGTTGGAGCGACGGAGGGATCACAGCTCTGATCGCAGCAGCCAGGAACCCCGATCGGATCAAGAAAATGGTTGCTTGGGGGTCCAACGCCTTTGTCACTGAGGCCGACCTCAAGCTCTACAACAGTACTCCATTAGTTTGTTGTCCATTTAAACAGACTTTGTGTTCTTAATACAGTTTTTCCTCAACTGTGCTTTGTGGGACATTTTCGTCAGTGGTTCGTGACGTCTCCCAGAGGAGTGCAAGGATGAGGCAGCCCTTGGAGGAGGTGTACGGAGCGCAGGCTTTTGCTAAACTGTGGGAGAGCTGGGTGGATGGCATTACTCAGTTTATTCACAGACCAGGAGGTGGGGGCTTCATGTGGCTTCAAACTCTCACAGACTTCAGTTTAAAGTCATTTTGACTCATTTGTTTGCACATTTTCTGTTGTTTTTGTGTAGGAAGTATCTGCATGGAGCTTCTGCCACTGATCAAGTGTCCAACCCTGATCGTCCATGGAGAGAAAGACCCCATGGTTCCCGGCTTCCACGCTCAGTATCTCCACAAACACGTTCAAGCGTCACGGTGGGAGCGCACCGAACAGTCTCCTTTTAGTTTATTTATTCCATCATGGCAGAAAAGCTAAACTCAACTTCTCCTTCTCAAACCTAGGTTGCATTTGATGCCAGAGGGAAAACACAACCTTCACCTGAGGTACGCCGAGGAGTTCAACAGACTAGTTGAAGACTTTCTGGAAGAATGAAGCAGCACAAGTTCTGGCGTCTGTCTGAGCTACATTTGTGGAACTGGGTCACTAACATCCCGAGTTTTCTTGAGTTTAAATGTCAGATTAAAAAAGGCTAGTTTTAAGCTGAGATGAAGTTAAAAGAATCAACCCCAGCCTGACTGAAATGCTGTGGTGGGGCCTTCAGAGAGCCGAGCAGAAGCCTCACTGAACTGAAGTAATGCTGGAAAGGAGACTGGGACAAGAGTCCTCCTGAACCATGAGGGAGACTGTCGTACAGGAAACCACGGAGAGTTCCTGCTACTAAAATAGGTTCTATAATGTACTCACTGCAAAGACATGAAACCAAACAAATAAATAAATAAAGGAACAAAATATGCAAACATTTCTCTCTTAAGTCATTTTAGCAAAATGTGTGCCAACAACCACAAGAGTTTTAGTGATGTAAACAGCCAAAGTGACTGTAAATAGGACAATCGTTTAACTTGTCGACCATTTTTCTTTACGTACAAACTCCAGCCAACCTAATGTTGGTCAAGTATGTGACTCAAGGTTTCATGTTGTTTACGACGGATTGTGCTTTGTTTTTATTGAGTGTGGACCCAGTTCAGAATTGCAGAACAATGTAACAAAACTATAGGAGCAAACTTTTTCAAACTGCAACATTTCATATAGTTTAGGAGAAGTTTGCAATATTAAGGTTGATCTTAGTTTTAATTATTTCTTTGCATTTTATTCATTCAACCTTTATTCATACAGGATAATCCCATTGAGCCACGGGGACTCATTTACAAGAGAGACCTGATTTCTTTAACAAAGAGTGACGACAACAGTGGATAACAAGAACAATATACATTAGTAAAAGAGGCATACATTTTTTTTTAACAAATTAAAATAAAATGGCAACCAAAAGTACAGTCAAAAGGAAAAAGTAGCAACAACAACAAAAAAAAACTAGTTTATAAGGCGGTGTAGAATACTAAAGTATTTTTGTTAAACGGATATAAGGTAATTAATAGAATTTTAATTTAAAGAGATTTTATTTTGGTTGTAATTTTTTTGCTTCCAATTTTAACAGAAACTTCTCAGATCACATCTACTGTATTATAAGTCGATTGCTTTAGTCTGACCTTTGTCACCAGGCCAGTAATGTCTGTCATCGTTTATAATTATCGCAGTATTTAAATGTTCTCCTTAGAACGTGAATAAAATCAAAATAGAAAAATAACAAACAAAAGGCAGAACGACACGGACTTATTTCAGTTATTTGTCTTTTCTCATACTTGCAAATTACGTCTGTTATTGATCGATTGCTTTTGTCTGCCAGTTTTCGCTAAACCGGAAGTGACCGTTATCGTTCAAACTATCGCGAGATTTGAGTTTACTACGGAACGTTGATAAAAACAAACTAAAAATGAACGAAACGCAGAACGGGACGGACTTTGGAGGCGTTAAAGTGCACAATTTCTCAGAGAAGGTCCTGGAGCAGGTCGTCCACTTCCACGTGATGAAGCTCAGCGGTGGGTTCTTCCTGTGGGTCGGTTCGGCTCCGGTTCTGTCCAACCTGGCGGTCTCTATGAACAGCAGATACGTGAGTACAGTAAATGGCATCTAAGTGCTTTTAAATGAGCAGAGCGTAAAGAAGAAATCCGTTTTTATTTCAGTTATGCAAATGTATTGTTGAAATAAAACTAGAGGCTAAAAGCTTCTTTGAACTTGTTTTTGTCTCCAGGATTCTGTGCCATTATCTTCTTTATTGATGGGAGATCCTTCAGACACAGCTGCAAACTCTTTGGCACAGAGATTAGGTAATGACGTCACCATTTTTATCAGTATTTTTTATTACATCAGCACGGATCCATCCTGATGTTCATAAAAGTTTTAACAGTTTTACATGGCAGTGTATCTGTTTTAACCTCAGGAATGATCAAATTCAATATGATGCTTGAGTCAAGCGATGCTTTGAGTTTAAATCTGCCTGATGAGCCGGTTTTCTGTATTTAGTTTCACCAAAATAAAAGTTATGTTACTCCATCTCCACTTACAAACTTACCAGTGGCGGCCCGTGAAATGTCCACTAGGGGGGGCTATTTCTCCAAAATGAAAAATGTTCCTCAAGTTCAAACAGTTAAAAAAAAAAAAAATCAAATGCAGATTAATACAAGGTCAACAGAACAATTAAATGCTCAGGATGAGAAGAACCAATTTGACTCACTAAAACAACAAAGAACAAACAAAAAAATATATAAATAAATAAATTATATATAAATTATAGAAAGGAAAATAAGTGAGATTAAAACATTTCTGCATTTCTACTTGCAAGAGGCTTTGTTTTCATTCTCCAGATCAATACAGTGTTAAGAAATAGTAAAACACCACAAGTGACATTTAGTATATAAAATTATTAATGTTTGATCATTTTTATAAGCACATTAAAATAAATGTAGCCATCAGAGTCCAATACTATACAACAACCTGTGTTGGCAACCTAACTCCACAAACAAACAAAGAAAAAACAAACTCACCAGTTGCCACTTTTAGAATAAACAGTCAGCTGAAGGCTTTTATCACAAACAGAGCCACCTAAAAGTGGAGAGGATATCAGTCAGGAATGGTAATATAATAATATAAGCATTAGATAAAGGCTAGCATTAACATGTTAGCTCCAAAAACAAACTCACCAGTTGCTACTTTTAGAATAAACAGTCAGCTAGATAAAGGCTAGCATTAACATGTTAGCTCCAAAAACAAACTCACCAGTTGCTACTTTTAGAATAAACAGTCAGCTGAAGGCTTTTTTTCACAAACAGCCATTTAAAATTTGAGAGGCATATCAGTCAGAAATGCAAATAGACATTAGATAAAGGGCTTTCAATGATTTAAAACTTACCTGAGCAAGCCTGCTTGAGTCACTGACCACACGGCTAATTTTTCAGCAAAAAAAAAGTAAATAAATAAATAAACCGTCGGAAACACGCCGATCGGTGGGTAGAGCTCACTTTGGACTGTTCAGGGCGGTGAAAACTGCGCCCAGCATCTTCCCATTGTTTTGTAACGTCGTGGAATAACTGCGCATGCACCACTTATAACGAGAGTCTATGGATAAGATCAGAGCGCCCCCCCAAAACAGGAAATACGTCACCAATCAGAAAACGTTTTTTTGAAACAAACAATATAACTCATCATTACTCATATAATATTTATCCTACACAACTAAAAACATATATGCATATATTTTGAAATGTTTTTATTTTATTCTTTCATTTTTATAAAAAAAAAAAAAGTCTTCAATGTAAAATGGTCCAGAAGTTCCAGTGAGGTGGCGCCCTAGCGCCCCCTATTGGCCGGCCGACCCTGGTGTGTGAAAAACGAGTTTTACTCTCTTGTTGGTTTTAGATGACCTCTATTGTGACAATGCTCATGCTTTTACTTGCATCAAATTTAGTTCATAATGCCGTAAGGTCCTTGGAAACAAAAGGTTTCTGAATACAGCTCATTAGAAACAGGGTTTGGGGATAGGGGTGTGTTTGTGATGAGGGCTGTGTGTGTGTGCACAATGTGCTAAGTGAGATGAATGTTTATCAAGAATTTTGGAGTTTGGCTCTTAGAAGATCTGATCAGCAAGTATTACTTTGTACTCAAACCTACACAGGACACACACATATCACCATATGAGTGCATGAGGCATGTGTGCCAAATAGGCAGAGTCTGAGAGTCCTGAGTCTTGGCTGCTTTTAATTAGAATCCTAAAGTACAAAAGCTGTGGATCTAAGCTTTCTTCTGTTTGTTTTATTGCAAACTTTAATGAGCTCCATGAGACTCCACTGAGCTCGAGCACTGGCTAAGTTGGAAGTCCACCTGTTCGGTCCTAATTAAGCCATCTGATTATGCAGTGAAACACATGTTTGTTGTACCCTTATAGATTTAAATCAGGAGTAGCTGAGGTCAGCAACACCAAGAAGCTCTATGAATCCTGCATTGTTCACTGAGGCTACTCAAGTTGTGGAGAGTTCATTTGGTTCCTTGTAATATGGCTTTTCTTGGGACATGATATGGTAGTGACTTACTTGCACAGCGTTTTTAAATGTTTGGGTTTAACCTACATGTTCCTGAAGTCTTCAAAGTATAAAAGTAAGTGTTCACGATTAACGGGAGAGTTCAGATCTTTTGAAGTTGGGTTCTGCGGAAAGCAAATTATCTGGTAATATCCTGTTTCAGTAGCCTGGTTAAAGCCAGACCCTTGTCCTTCACTTCGCTTCGTACTAGGGTCTGGACTTTCTCCATAGAGAACCGATTCTTGCTGGAGGCGTGGCCTCTGCTGAGGAACAAAACCATTGGATCTTAGAAAAATTTTGAACAGGGAAAAGCATTCTGCTCCCTCCCCCTCAGAGCCATATATGGCTGCTCCCCCGTGGTCTGTTGAACTTGACATCTGCTCCGCCTCCTGCTGCATTTTCTCTCGCTGCAGCCTGCCGCTGCATATTCTGTGTTTATATGTTAATAAAACGTTCTAAAAAAATAAAATAAAACCATGGATCGCTGGTCCAGCACACCAGAAGACCAGAAAATCTGATGGGACTCGGGCAGCAACGTAAAACCCTAGTTTAATTCTCTCGTGACAACCTGAGGCATTTCCTCATAGCGGAGGGAGAGGAGGAGGAGGAGGAGGGAGCGATCACTTGACTTTTGGCCAAAAAAACAAAAGAAAACTCCAGATAAGGGATTAAGAAGGGGAATTTAATACATTTGTGTCACATATAAAACAGTCCTGCATCGCTTTGCATCGCTTTGAATGAGAACATGCGGCTGCTCGCTGGCTGCGCGCTGGGACAGGTGGGGGCGTGGGTTAGGGGCCAAAAACTCCACCCCTTCTGTTCTCTGATTGGTCCAGTCAAAAATCAGCCGGAGAAATCGTTGTCTATGGGAGAAGTCCCAGATTGAGCAGTGAAGGGAAATGAGAATTGAGCAGAGCTGTGCAGGAAGGCGAGGGCCAGGCTACTGTTTCAGTGTTTCCAACTTAGCAACTTTGTTGCTATATTTAAGTTTTCAAACATCTCTAATTACTATTTAATAATAAACAAAAAATCACTACCAACTTATATAGTGACTTTTGATTAGTGGTACTGTATTAGAGACTTTTAGAGTCTGCAGTTGTGAACGCAATCTTTTTTTTTTTTCCAGCAAGAAGGTTGGTGCTACAATGACTCCATTCCTCTCACAAAGCACTCAGTCCTCATGCAGCATCCCTTCCAGCTGCAGTCAGAGCAGGAGACATTCACCCTAGTGCATAAATACCCTTTTTTAATTTAACCTTTATTTATACAGGTAGTCTCATTGAGTCACGATAACTCCTTTTCAAGAGAGACCTGTTATTTTGGGAGCTGATGGTGGGGGTTAAGGGCCTTGCTCAGTGGCCCAAGGTGGGGCAAATGAGGGTGGAGGCAGGTGTGGGTGTTTCACCTTTTCCACACACATTTTGATGTTGATGGTACCAGGAGTTGAACCTGTGGCTTTCCGATCACAGACCCACCTTTTCTAACCTTTGCGCCACCACTCCCCATGCTGCTGCTGACTTATCCATGTTGCCAGTTGGAATGTAAATGTCAAATTATCTCGACTTCATTGCTGCACTAAAATTAGTCCCAAACCTGGGCTGAATTTGTCAAGTTGTGACATAAATAAACCAAAAATCAACAAATTAAAGTTCATTTTTAGTTCTAAATACTGTATTTGTATTTTTTTTTCTCTCTCCATAACGTGATTCTTCTCTGGTCAATTATGCAAATTACGTGATTTTTTTTTTTTTTTTTTTTTTTCTTCTTTCGGCTTTATTCCCTGCGTTAGGGGTCGCCACAGCGAACTGGTCGCACGAAGATTTGGCAGTTGTTTTTACGCCGGATGCCCTTCCTGACACAACCACAGACCACCGAGCAACCACAGCCCTCTGTGTGGAGCAGAGAGCTGCTATCTAGGGTTCCCAGGGGAGCAGATGGTGTGGGTTAAGGGCCTTGCTCAAGGGCCCAGAGTGGGGCAGATGAGGGTGGAGACAAGTGTGACCGCTTTCACTTATCCCACCCACATCTTTGTCGGTACCGGGGCTTGAACCGGCGACCTTCCGATCACAAGCGCACCTTCTTAACCTCTGCGCCACCACTCCCACATGCAAATTACGTGATTACCGTACATAATTTAATGACAAAGCAACTTTCAGGACTGAACAGCTTCTTTCCTTGTTGAAAAGTTGGAAACACTGCAGAAAGAAGGACTAATGCCCCTTTTCCACCGGTCGGCACGGGTCGGATCAGATCGGCTCAGATCGGCTCAGTTCGGGTCGGGTCACATCTAAGTTCTGTTTCCACAGCTTTTTTGTACCCCTTGTGTGGGCGGGGTCCAGAATCCTACTCGTCTTACCACATGGTGGCAGTAGTGTTCCCTCAAGCTATTTACTAGTAGCCACCACAAGAAGAAGAACACGATAAAGGCTTTGACAGAATGTTGTGAAAGAGATGTCATGCTATAATGAGTACCTCATGAGCTGTAATTTTTAAACCCAATTCATAATCCTACTGTAAACTTCGTTTAAAAGAAATAAGGTCGGTCCATACAGCAGTTGTAGCTCCCGGTGTCACGTGACCTGGTCACATGGCGATCGGTAGTCTTAGACCAACTGACTCTCACAATCACTAAAGTCTCAAAAACACCGCGATTAAACAGTCTTTTAAATGACAGTAATGGACAAACAAGCATGGAAACTTGTCTGGGACAGACAGCTTGTGAAAGTTGACGAGGAGTGAGTACCTCACCCACTGCGCAAGCGTCAACACTTACAGCGTAATCGACCAATCACAGCGAAGACGAACAGTAGTTCAAAAACCCAAGCGTTCATGGGAAATGGAGTCTTCTTAACCGTACGCCACTCACGTGCGACGTGCCGTTCGAGCGGTGCGTTCACGGACCTGCGGTCTTTTGAAACTCTAGCGAGGAACGGACTTTTTAACGTTCTAAAACATTTATAAACATCGTAAAACACCGCGGTTAAGCCAGTCTTCGACGATATCACGTGCATAGAAACGAACAACACAAATAAACCGTCAGAAATGTGTACATAAAGGAATCTGACAACCAGCAGTCTACAGAAACCAACGTTCTTGAACACGACACACAATGGACCAATCACAGCGTTTTAAGCAGCCATCTTGTCTCTGTAATGCTAACGTTAGCTCGACCCAAAGAGTCCTGGACACACTTTCACAAAATAAACGTATTTTTACACCGCAGAAAATTCTGTAAATGAGCTCAACACATCCAGGCTAACTTCCACGCCCCCCAAAGAAGGCAGCACGCTAACTGTGTACAACAACGGACTTTACGTCACTCGGAACCGGAGTGTCCGGTCCAAAAGCAGAGTGGGCTTTACCCGAACCTCGGCAGACAACACGTTGTAACAGATTAGGTAAAAATGGAGCAGCAAAGAGTGAACAGACCATCAACAGCGAACCGCAGGAGTAATAAACATGAAGCAGAGCCGTGACACGGCGGTCACAACAAAGAAAAATGCATGCAGCCTCGCGACACGTAACGAAACGTCTCACAAAAACAGACAAAACATTCATCCGCACTTCAAGCATACGTTCAAAAGTGAAAGAAAGAATAATTCTAACGGAAAAACGCACCAGACAATGCCACGATTAGCAATCTCTGAGACACTCACCAGCCAAAACTATTCCATAAGTCCACAACAGGATGCAAACTATGCCAACACGTTATGAGCACTTAGGCTACAAAAACAACTTATCAATTTAATCTTTCAGCAGACCGTACGCGGCCACCAATATGTAAAGGAATCTATAGGCCGTTTGTGTAATTAAACACAAACGAGGTCAGTTTACTGACTTACCTATAGATTAGATGATAGATTTGAGCAGGTTTTAGACTGTTTCAAACTTACCATCAGTTAAACGGGGTCTCAACTTTTTCAGATTAAATCAACAAATCTAACGATGTGATTAGCCAGAAATGTAATTTCACACTTAGACTTCAATTTATGTTGGTCTACCAGAAAATAGACCTTTTATTGAAACTATCACAAAATTACATTAAACATTTGTATCGATATTAGCTCTGATTTAATAACTACGTTGACAAGAATTCAAATTAAAAACAAACAGACAGTTGGACCTTTCTGTTGGCACATTACTTAAAGTTTACCATGATGAAAATAAACATAAGGAGGAGTTTAAGGAGGAAAGATAAAAGATTGAAAGGAAATGGTTGAATCTTATCTTGAGATGTTTAACCAGAGATAGCACCCTCTGCTCGGTTTCGGCTGGACGTCCGTACCGTGATGAAACGACTTTTACCTTCGTGAAGATGATCCTGTCTCGACTCCGGTAAATTAGTCAAGCCAGACGCGCATGCTGCTGCGTTTTACAGGCGACCCACGTTCATCTTGCCACGGTCTCGAGACCGTCTGCGTCGGCCTCCCAGAGTAATGCCCAGCTCTGGTTTTGTTTCAAGATAACTTCCAGAAAGAGTGTCACCGCTTGGAGCTGTGACACTCGAAGGGGTTCACAGCTGACGTGCTGTTTGAACCTTTGCTGAAGACGTGGGCCCTTGGTGCATGGCCGGGACGTACATCAGCTTGGAGGAAAACGTCCGTGCATCTTCCCTTCTCCCCGAGAACTCATCAGCTCAGCTTCTCCCCGAGAACTGAGTCCCAGCACGGAGACAAAACAAAACCTGCAGGTGTGAAAACAGAGCACTCTCTGTTTGAGCACAGATGAATTGTTTTTAGAACGGACGGGAGACCGAAGATTAAGTTATGTCTAGAACTTTTCTTTCGTTCCAAAAACAGTTCAAACAAATAGAACGGATTGTTCATTCAACTTTAGACACTTATTCTGCAGAGAGCAGACAGTTTAAAGCAAGATCATTCTGAGATGTTCTCTTAACTTTGGCATATTTAAAATATACCAGCTTAGTAAAATCATCATTAAATGACAAAAATATACTGTTGATCAATTCTGAATTAACACACATTAAAGAGAAAGTTCAATCTGATTAATTGGTGTCCATTAATTCAACATAATTCTAACAAAAAGTAGTGTCCACTTGTGTCCTTGAGATGTCCAAGAAAGTGTAACACAGAGTTTCAGAGAGATGCGGAGAGGCCCATATTCCATACGGACATGAGAGTGCTGTATCCCTACAGTACCCATGTGTTTTCCAATTTACTATTTTTACAATAAAGATGTATTAAAAACATTTTTTTATTATTTAGTTATGCACAAGGTGCTTGATAAAGTTGCAAAACTAGATTTGTCTGAGCTACTTCAACCTTCCTGCCCTCCCCGATCTCAGATCAACTGAGCAGTTGCTGCTGACAGTCCTCGAAACTAGGCTGAAGCTCAGAGGTGACAGAGCGTTTGGCGTTGTTGCTCCCAGGCTGTGGAACTGTTCAGTGTCAGACAGGCCTCCTCTCTTCATGTTTTTAAATCTCTTTTAAAAACACACCTGCAGTAAGACTGGTATATGTATTTATTTATTTTTGTATGCTTTTTATAGTTTTTAATTAACTTGTCTTTTATGTTATTGTACAGCACTTTGGTTGACCCTGTGGTTTTTAAAATGTGCTTTATAAATAAAGTTGATTGATTTAAAACATCACACTGTGATCTTTGAAACTGACAGTGTCTCCCTGGCAAAGCATGCTGCTGGGCGCAGATGATGGATAGATGGATGGATGGATGGCCTGTGAATACCTTGAGGAGCTGAAGGGGTGGATGTTGATGCCTGTGTCTCCCTGGCAAAGCATGCTGCTGGGTGCAGATGATGGATGGTCTGTGAACACCTTGAGGAGCTGAAGGGGTGGATGTTGATGCGTGTGTCTCCCTGGTAAAGTTGCTGCTGGGCGCATATGATGGATGGATGATGGATGGGTAGATGGATGGTCTGTGAACTTTAACTTTAAACTGTCCAAAGGACTTTGGCCACTTTTGACTGTTTTTGTCTGACTTCATCCTAGAACCAAATAATTTATAACGTAATAACAGTTGAGCAGATTCTAATAATCTTTATGTTATGATTCTTTAAAGGTCAAATGCAAATGGAAAGTTCTCTTAACTTCCAGTATGGATTTAAACACTATACACACTTCACATTGTAAAATAAGTTTAGGAAATTGAATGTTCGAGGACACCACTTAAGAAAATATAACGTTTAATAGGAAAAGTTTGAAGTGACAAACAGAAGTAACGAATTTCCATCTGGTGTCTCACGGCTTCCTCCAGAAGACGACACAGGTTGTTGAATTCTGGTGATTTTCTTCTGTTGACTGTAAAAGAAAAATGTGGTTAATTTAGTCCAGAAACTGTTTTTTTTTTTACTAACAGAATGTAATCACAGGATGTTCATGTACTGACTGTAACCCGTTGGAGTTATTTGAATTAATATTCAATGTTTAATAGACATAAATGTGTCAAGCTAGCTTCAGTTATTTTCACCATAGTACTTTGTAACACTTATCATGAAATACCTAAAAAACCACACCACTTATATTATCCAAACTAATACAGTGTAATCACAAGATGTCCATGTACTAACTGTAACCCGTTGGAGTTATTTGAATTAATATTAAATGTTTAATAGACATAAATGTGTCAAGCTAGCTTCAATTATTTTCGCCATAGTACTGGTACTTTGTAACACTTATCATGAAATACCTAAAAAACCACACCACTTATATTATCCAAACTAATACAGTGTAATCACAAGATGTTCATGTACTGACTGTAACCCGTTGGAGTTATTTGAATTAATATTCAATGTTTTATAGACATAAATGTGTCAAGCTAGCTTCGATTTTTTTTGCCCTAGTACTTTGTAACACAAATCATGAAATACCTAAAAAACCACACCACTGATATTATCCAAATTAACACAGTGTAATCACAAGATGTCCATGTACTGACTGTAACCCGTTGGAGTTATTTGAATTAATATTCAATGTTTTATAGACATAAATGTGTCAAGCTAGCTTCGATTTTTTTCGCCCTAGTACTTTGTAACACAAATCATGAAATACTTAAAAAACCACACCACTGATATTATCCAAACAACACTGTGTAATCACATGATACTCATTTACTGACTATAACCTGTTGGAGTTATTTGAATTTATATTAGATTTTTTTATAATTTATTTTCGTAGTGCACGCACAGGTTTGGAAGAAGTCAAAGCAAACCTACTTTAAATGCAGCAGATTTGATCACTACGTGACATTATTAAAGGACGGTTAATCAGGAACCCTTGTGGTATAAAGTCAGCTATGAAATATATTTTTATATCTGTTCATTGAGCTACATTTTAAAGACATAAAGCCGCACGCGCGCGTTGCTCGTGGCGATCCTACTTTTTAAAATCCTGCCGTTTTGAGCAGTACGTGATTTTATTAAGGACACATTCAACTGAAGACCCATCTTTGCTGTAATTTTAAAAACAAATAATTATTTTTACCGTGTTTATCATGTAAAGTCCTGCCGTGTTCGCTTCCCTCTCTTCTGTGAAAACAGCTCGAGTGCACACAGACTCCTCCTTCCGGAGCGGGTGAGCACGCGTTGTCACCCCTCTGAAACCACACCAAAAATCTGGTGCGGGGCAGCTCGGAATATCTGGTAGGGAAGGCGTAAAGGGGTGTCTGCGATGCACATATGACGTAATATCCGACCCTTGCCGACCGGTGGAAAAGGGGCATTAGGTTCAAAGCCCAGGTTGGGCCTGATGGTCTTTTCGTGTGGAGTTTACTTGTTCTCCTTGTGCTTGCTTGAGTTTCCTCCCACAGTCCAATACAACATGCATGTTTATCAGTCAGAGTCAGCGAGTCAGAGCATCTTTATTGTAATTTGCACCGCATGTGGTACATGTGATGAAACGAGATTATTTACACAGGGTCCTAGTTACATTCAACAATAAAAAGTAAGAGAAAAACAGTAATAAGATCTAAGATATGAACTAAGAAAAACATCAACTAAAAAATACACTAAGCACTAATGTAATAGAAAAACATCATTACAAACAGCAGCACAAACTTGAGACTATGAGCAGATGGTCACGAATGAACACAGCAACATGAAAACAGATCAGCATCAGCATGATGTGATATTTTGCAGTTATTATTCTGATTATTTATTTATTCACGAGTCTAACATCCTCAGAGTAGAAGCTGTTCCTCAGTCTAGTGGTTCTACACTTGATGCTCCTCAACCTCCGTCCTTAGGGGAGTGGGGCTAAGAGTGTGTGTGCTGGGTGAGTGGGGTCTTTCATGATGCAGGTGGCTCTTTCCTCCCCCCTTTTATAGATGGCCTCCCTTCTCACCTTATAGCCATCCTCTCACACCGATATGTATTTTATTTTTTTTATTTTTTTTTATAATAGAGAGAAAGGAAAGGAAAGACAAAAAGTAAGACAACAAAACACAACAATTATCCACAAAAAAGCACAAGGCAAACACACCCAACCTCCGTCTGCAATCCTGCAGAGTACATGACAGAACATAGCAACACATACATAAAGATTAATGACATTGACATCCATGACACTGCAGCAGGTTTCCACAAATATACACATCATACCTACAAATATATGTACAGTATACATACATATACATTCATATTCATTCATATACCCATCTACATATCTGCATATATCTACATATACAAGCCCAAAACCAGAAAAGTTGGCACGTTGTGGAAATCGCAAATAAAAACAGAATACAATGACTTGCAAATCTTTTTCAACCTATATTCAATTGAACACACTGCAAAGACCACATACTTAACGTTCGAACTGGTAAACTTTGTTATTTTTTGCAATTATTAGCTCATTTGGAATTTGATGCCTGCAACATGTTTCAAAAAAGCTGGCACAAGTGACAAAGAAGACAGAGAAATTTGAGGAATGCTCATCAAACACTTATTTGGAATATCCCACAGGTGAACATGCAAATTGGGAACAGGTGGGTGCCATGATTGGGTATAAAAGCAGCTTCCTTGACATGCTCAGTCATCCACATAGAAGGATGGGGCGAGGGTCACCACTCTGTGAACAAATGCGTGGGCAAATTGTCGAACAGTTCAAGAACAACTTTTCTCAACGAGCTATTGCAAGGAATTTAGGAATTTCACCATCTACGGTCCGTAATATCATCAAAAGGTTCAGAGAATCTGGAGAAATCACTACACGTAAGGGGCAAGGCCGAAAACCAACATTGAATGCCCGTGACCTTCGATCCCTCAGGCGGTACTGCATCAAAAACCGACATCAGTGTGTAAAAGATATCACCACATGGGCTCAGGAATACTTCAGAAAACCACTGTCAGTAACTACAGTTCGTCGCTACATCTGTAAGTGCAAGTTAAAGCTCTACTATGCAAAGCAAAAGCCATTCATCAACAAGATCCAGAAACGCCGCCGGCTTTGCTGGGCCCGAGCTCATCTGAGATGGACTGATGCAAAGTGGAAAAGTGTTCTGTGGTCTGATGAGTCCACATTTCAAATTGTCTTTGGAAACTGTGGACGTCGTGTCTTACGGACCAAAGAGGAAAAGAACCATCAGGACTGTTATAGGCGCAAAGTTCAAAAGCCAGCATCTGTGATGGTATGGGGGTGCATTAGTGCCCAAGGCATGGGTAACTTACACATCTGTGAAGGCACCATTAATGCTGAAAGGTACATACAGGTTTTGGAGCAACATATGCTGCCATCCAAGCGACGTCTTTTTCATGGACGCCCCAGCTTATTTCAGCAAGACAATGCCAAGCCACATTCTGCACGTGTTACAACAGCGTGGCTTCGTAGCAAAAGAGTGCGGGTCCTCCCCTGGCCTGCCTGCAGTCCAGACCTGTCCCCCATTGAAAATGTGTGGCGCATTATGAAACGTAAAATACGACAACGGAGACCCCGGACTGTTGAACAACTTAAGCTGTACATCAAGCAAGAATGGGGAAGAATTCCACCTGAAAAGCTTCAAAAATTGGTCTCCTCAGTTCCCAAACGTTTACTGAGTGTTGTTAAAAGGAAAGGCGATGTAACACAGTGGTAAATATGTCCCTGTGCCAACTTTTTTGCAATGTGTTGCTGCCATTGAATTCTAAGTTAATGGTTATTTGCAAAACAAAATAAAGTTTCTCCGTTCGAACATTAAATATATTGTCTTTGCATTCTATTCAGTTGAATATGGGTTGAAAAAGATTTGCAAGTCATTGTATTCTGTTTTTATTTGCGATTTGCACAACGTGCCAACTTTTCTGGTTTTGGGCTTGTACATCCCTGCATCCATTTGCGTGTGGTTGTGAGCATGCATAAGTGAAAAAGTTTCCTCCTATAGAACATTCCATAGCAACCGTGAAGCATCAGAGATCCGCCCCCCCAAGGCCCGAGGCAGGCAAAGGGGCAACCAGAGCCCAAGACCCCAAGAAGGACCCCGAGCCCAGAGTCCCCAGGGCCACCCGAACAGGACGAGCCACTCACCAACTCCCCAGATCCGACCAAAGGGGAGAACAGGAAAAGCCCCACCAGTGACTACACACAATGACCCCCAGGGTCAACAGCGACACATTCACAGGCCCCCGCCGGAGCCCGCAGCACAGACGTAGCCCCAGGGCCGGTCACCGAGGTCCGGGCGTCCACCCCTCAGGCCCAGACCCGACAGGACCAGAGGACCCGAGCCCCACCAGGCAGCCACCAGGCCCAGCCGACATACGCCCAAGCGCCCAACCCCAGATAGTGAGGGCCCCAAGCACGCCCGCAGGCAAAGGAACACCCACCAGGGGGCCACGTGGCAGGAGCGCAACACTAAGTAGCCTCAGATGTATGAGAGAGGGGGCAGTCCTAGTCCCAGCCTGACAAACATTCATACACAGACACACTCATTCAGACCCACCCTCATCCTCACCCTCACTCACAGAAAGACAAGCAACAACGACGCATTCCATTCATAAGGTGGCTCTCTTCCTACATCCAGCAGAAATACATGAAAGTGCAACAACTAGCTGCCACTGCTAGCATTTAAACAGCCATAGAATATTATAACAATACATGTGCAATGCAAAATTGATTATGATGTGAAAGTTTATAAAAATAGCATTTGTTGAACATTGTTGAGATTACTGTTGTTTTACCATACCATACCATTTTATTTATAAAGCACTTTAAACAGGAACGAGGCCAAACCAAAATGCTGAACAAACAAACAACAGACAACACACACAATGAAGTACAAAAATAAGACATTAAAACATTGCAGATCATAAATACAATGACCAAATACAAATCAGCTGGTGTTGAAAGCAACAGAATAGTAGAGGGGATTTGAATGGGATTTGAAAACCGAGAGGGAGGGGGCCTGTCTGACGAGCAGCGGTAACTCGTTCCAGAGTCTTGGGCCTGCTACAGAGAACGCCCTGTCACCTCTGCGTTTAAGACGAGTCCCTGGAATTCTTAAAAGTACCCGGTCCTCTGACCTCGAAGCAGGTGGTGGGACATAAGGGTGTATCAAATCCGAGAGATAAGCAGGGGCGAGACTGTTCAGCGATTTGTAGACATACATGAGAATTTTGAACTGGATTTGAAGATGAACCAGTAGCCAGTGCAGGGAGGCCAAGACTGGTGTAATGTGCTCACTTTTGCGTGTACTGGTTAAAAATCGGGCTGCTGCGTTTTGAACCAGTTGTAGTCGTGCAATGGTGGTCTGACTGACACCAAGCAGAAGTGAATTGCAGTAATCAAGCCTAGATGTAATGAATGCGTGAATCACTGTCTCCAGGTTATTTTTTGATAATGTGGGCTTCAGCTTAGACAGTCGCCTCAGCTGGAAAAAACAGGATTTAATGATCATGTTTACATGGCTGTTGAGTTTCATGGAAGGGTCCATTATCACTCCCAGATTTGTGACTTTTTGTTTTTCATTCAGGGGTTGAGCCGAAAGGTTGATGCATTGGTTCGAGATTGTGTCATTGGGAAGGAACAACATGGCTTCAGACTTCTTATCATTGAAACTTAAGAAATTTAAAGCCATCCAGTCCCTGATGTCAGCCAGGCAGTCGAGCAGAGGTTGAATAGAGCTTGTACCATTGTGTCTTAGGGGGAAGTAAATTTGACAGTCATCGGCGTAGACAACATGTCGGGTTGCCCCTTCTCGTCATTACAGTAAGTGGTGCGCAGGGTGATCGCATTGGTTTGTTTGGGGTTCGGAGTCAGATAAAAGGTGAATGGTTAAGGTTAGGGTTTGTTATCAGGTTAGCCTTAAGGTTTAAATTTTGACAGAAAAATCCATCCTGTTGCTAAAAAATAAGTAGATATGAAAGTGCTTCACTATCCAAACCGTAAGAGAAGATCACAGCATAACATTCAATGAGAGCACCCTGCACACTAATTAATGACGAAAAGGGGCGACCCGACGCGTCAAGTATGTGACGCAGAGGGACCCTGACCCTTAGCATCAATATATGACGAGTAGGGAGTGAGAATGAGTTGGCATAGAAGTGGAAGGGTATGTTGTGTTTCCGGAAAATAGCACCAAGTGGCAACAGGTATAAGGAGAATAGGAGAGGACCCAGGATGGACCCCTGCGGATCCCCCCATTTAAGTGCCGCCACTGCAGAACTAAAATAGTTGATGGAAACACAAAAGGACCTGTCAGAGAGGTAGGATCTGAACCAATTGAGGGCTGACCCTGTGATGCCCACCCACTGCTCCATCATAGCAATGAGGATCTCATGGTCAATGGTATCAAAAGTGTATGTAAGGTCCAATAGGACAAGCAGCACAGAGTCACCAGTGTCTGGGGATAGGAAGATGTCGTTAAAAACCTTCAGTAGGGCAGTCTCAGTGCTGTGGAGAGATTTGAAGCCAGATTGGAATAGCTCAAGGATAGCGTGATCCTCCAGGAAGCACTTCAACTGGGACTCAACTATTTTCTCTAGAAGCTTAGAAACAAATGGGAGTCTGGAGACAGGCCTGAAGTTAGATACTACTGAAGGGTCAAGGTTTGTTTTTTTCAGGAGAGGTTGAAGCATGCTTTAATGATTTTGGCACCACACCCGAGGATAGACTGCTATTTACAATAGAGAGAATGGAGAGACCTAGAGTGGGAAAAACCTCCTTTAGGAGCCGAGGGGGGACCACATCAAAGGGGGAACCAGATGGTTTCAGGTTGCACATGACCTGCTCTAGAGAGGACAGAGAGACTGGTTCAAAGTAGTCAAATAGAGTTACAGATTGAGGTAGAATGGATGGATCATGAGCTGGAGGAGAAATGAGAGCCCGGGTGGTCACAATTTTATCTAAAAAGAAATGTAGGAAACTCTCACACAGCTCAGTCGAGCCTTCCAGGGGTGATTGTTCAGTGAGGTGGAGAACAGAGTTTAGGGTGGAGAACAGAACTCGTGGATTGCTGGAGTTTGAAACAATGATATCAGAAAAGTATTGGGATTTAGCAGTTTTTACTGCTTTCTGATATTGGCGCCAGCTCTCGTTTAGTATTTGAAAAAAGACCTGCAGCCCGTCTTTTCTCCATTTTCGCTCCGCCCTCCTGCATTGCTGCCTAACAGCTCTGGTCACGTCATTCAGCCACGGTTCTGCTCTGAGTTTTGGTCTTCTAGATTTAAAATAAATCTGCTCAGATTGGTCAACTAACCAAAGTTGTTCAAGGTCCTATCTACAACAGGTAAAATAGTGATCATTCACAACCTTTTCAAAGAACCCCACTTACAAAGATCAGAGCTTTTGCTTTAAATAACGCTAAAATATTAGCACTAAAATCTTGATTTACAAAAATAACATGTAATTTAGTCTTTTTTTAAAGCATTAATTCATAGCATCCATTCCGCATAATGTTGTCAATGTAAAGCACTAAAGGCTTCTGGGTATTAAAAATGATCACATGTAGTGTTGACCTGTCCAAGTAAACAGGCCAATATGTTATTAGTTCTCGTTTGAAATGAAGTGAATCAACTGATGCCACTAGAGAGTCTTTCTGCAACGATCTTGAGTGATAATTGTCATTTTCAGGTCAAAATTTGAGTTCTTCAAACGCAGCGACACAACGTTCCTCTTAGTTTGAATAATTGTAAAGTGAGTTTCTGTTAGAATCACATTATGTTGACAAAACAATTCAATCATTTTAGACACTAAACTGCAGATGAATCAATGCAAGCTGCTGTTAAAGATCCACTGACGTGATTTTTCTACTATTCATCAAATTGCTCAATATATATATATATATTATCATTTAAATATGTTAGTTTTTGCAAACAAAATGATAAATCACTTTAATTTTGCTTTAAAAGTGATTTTGAACTTCAAGCTGTGTTTAATCATGGGAAATCCGTTTACACCCGAACGCACCATCTGTGATGTCATGTGCAGAGTTGAGGCAGAGCTCTTGGCTTGTCACGGTATGAGCAGCTCACATAAAAGTAAGTCTGATACGGCATCAGATCTAAATTAGATCCTGCTGTTTCTTGTTCCATCACCCAAACTATTTTCTGCTTCCCAAAATGAAGACAAATAGCTTAAATCTTCACCTAGATTGCTAAATTAGTCAGGTTTTAAAATGTCTGCTATTGAAGAGACTGGAGCCCTCTGCCTCTCACTCTGCACATTACATCACAGATGGTGCGTTCAGGTGTAAACGGATTTCCCATGATTAAACACGGCTTGAAGTTCAAAATCACTTTTAAAGCAAAATTAAAGTGATTTATCATTTTGTTTGCAAAAATTAACATATTTAAATGATAATATATATATATATTGAGCAATTTGATGAATAGTAGAAAAATCACGTCAGTGGATCTTTAAAGCTTACCGGTACATCATTGTGCTGTAATGGAGGCGAGGAGTTTGTTCGCTCGTGTTAGAACTTAAATAAAAAGCAAATGCCCCGAGTGGGTCATAAACACGACAACGGTGGTGCTGATAAAGATTTTACTATTTTCCAACTTGACGCAATCACCACTTTGACACCAATAGTGGTTTTGGTTTATAGCATGCAATGATGAACAAGAAAGAAAGTCGTTTTGTTACTGCTGGTCTGAATTGATGTGACCTCTCGTTGCTGCAGAGTCCTTTCTGCTACTGGGTCCGGAGGGAAATCCACAACATCAAGCCCCGCTGGTGCAAAGAACATGAAACCTGGACGCTCTACTTATTTTCTCCAGAGAACCCGTGAGACAAACACATATTTATAACCATTATTTGTTTTTAGCAGCTGACGTTTCCAATTCATTTACTAGGAAAACAATAAAAAATAAGTTATACCTTTAAATCTTTCTTTAAAACAAGTGTACTTATCTATTTTTCTACTTTTGCTTGCTGCTGTGTGTCTTCCAGTTGTTTGACCAACAGCTGGAAGCCACCCTAAATATTTTAAAGGTGATTGTGTGTGTTTTCAGCGTTCGTATCTGGTGCCAAAGTGTGATCTCTCACAAGCTGTTCGACCACGTGGTTCTGGTTTTCATCTTCCTCAACTGCATCACCATCGCTCTGGAGAGGCCTGATATTCAGCTGCACAGCAAGGCGAGACAGCCCATAATCACTAACTGACCAGATACTTTTTTTTCTGTGAGATACAGAGCAGGAAGAAAATATTGGGTTTATTAAATAAAACTGTAAGTAATTGGATGAATGGCTTCAGAACTGGTTAGTATTGATGTGTGCAGTTCTCGTTTATTTAAAAACTAAATGCTAAACTTAAATGGTTGACTGAATGTTGGATTTTACCTGGATTATTGAGCATGAACTTTGCTGTTAAATGGTTAAGCTCCTAATATGGGGTTTTGTGGAGTTATCAGCAGTCAGTATCTTACCTGCAGTAGATGATGGTCTCTGACTCTATAGAATGAAAGAGAAGCCACTGAAGAGTCAAGCGGTTTGTCCACGCACGTCAGTTCCACAGTAATTCCTGCCGCTCTAAAAACCATTACGCTCTCAAACATTTAATTAACTTTTTTTTTAATCCTTTTTTTTTTTTAAAGCTTTTTACACTGGTCCAAATGAAACGTGTGTTGAAAACCAGAGCTTGTTAGGGTGCAACCTGGCAGAGAGGGAGAAAATAAAAGCTTTAAAAATACAATAAGGTTGTTAGTTTTTACACTGCATTTATTTGCCACCAAATATTAACTCTATCAGGTCACTCTTCATATATTTTAGTTTTACAACATGCATTTTACACAAAATGCTATTGCTAACAGACCCCTTTCCAATCTCCGTTATAAAGGAAAAACATTTGTTAATTACAAACAAATGCAAAAGTGATGGTGCTGGAATAGTGGTTGCATGAACCACTATGAACATTTTAATTTGGAATTATTTCAAGATTCTAGAAATAGACGTTCCAGCTAGCATTTAGCTAACCTCTTCCTCAATCATTTTTTAAATTATTTAACCAGAGATACAGTAGTTTGGAGTTTTATCTATTGCAAGTACCGTATGATATTGATAATGGTAAAATCTCAACAAAACCACACTTTAATCAAAAATAAAGGATTTAATCTGCATATTCATTTAAATCAAGAGCATAGCTCAAACCTAATTAGACAAATTGAAAATCTAATTTCTGAAATCTGTTGATTTATTATTTAGCCCAGCATTTCAAGCCTACCGGTATATATATTTTTTCAAATACAGTAAAAAGAAAAATCTGTTTTAATTTGTGTTTTTGTTGCTCATCAGATAATTATGATCCGTCCGTTTTACTGTAGCATTTGATGAAACAGTTAATAATTAAATAACGTGAACAGCATGAACCAGAAGAAAGCCTTAAAGACCATGTAAAGTAAAATTAAATTTGTGTTTTTAGTTTGTCACACGGCATAAATATGTGTTATTAATCACCCATATAAATCTGACTGATTAAAAACATTGTTTACCTTATAAAATTAAGTCTCAAATATAAGGAAAAAACATGATTTTCCCAGGGTCTGGAACGGTGGGGGCGTGTCAGCGCGTGGGCGTGGTTTCAGCGCAGTTCTGCAGCTCAGAGCAAGTAGGAGGACCCTCTCGCTCAGAGCTGAACTGTGTGTGGAGGAGGAAGACAGGTTCATCAGTAAACCTGCTCTGTTTGCTCCTTTTTCCAAGAGTTACGCTGTTTTTAGTGCACAAACAACTCTGGTTTTATTTTAAAAGTTGAGGACACAACTATAATTCATAACTCCGCTGTTCTGTGTTTAGAAGATGAGCGGACTCGCGCGGCTGCACCCGGTCCGACCCGACACATCGCATGCGGGGGCTGTGTTGGTGATTAAAATAAAGAGTAATCACGTTGATAACTAAGTATGCAATGGACCTGTCGCATTTTCTTAGCAAAAAAGGAGCTTGTGAACTTGTAGGGCACAGGCTTAGCAATAAAAAAAAGAAAGAAAAGAAAAGAAACAGGAAA
>JBBPBX010005866.1:0-64861 GCA_038048925.1 Garcialebias charrua
AAGAGAGTGTCAGATAGGGTGATGTGCCTGAAGGTAGAAGTAGAAGGTCTGATGCTAAACATAGTCAGTGGTTATGCTCCACAGGTTGGATGTGATGGGGAGGAGAAAGATACATTTTGGAAAGATTTGGATGAAGTGATAGAGAGTATTCCCAGGGAGGAAAGAGTGGTGATTGGAGCAGACCTGAATGGACATGTTGGTGAAGGAAACAGAGGGGATGAGGAAGTGATGGGTAGGTTTGGTGTCAAGGAAAGAAACCAGGAAGGACAGATGGTGGTGGATTTTGCCAAGAGAATGGAAATGGCTATAGTCAATACCTATTTCCAAAAGAGGGAGGAACATAGAGTGACCTATAAGAGTGGAGGAAGGAGTACACAGGTCGACTACATTCTGTGTAGAAGAGGAAACCTGAGGGAGATTGGAGACTGTAAGGTTGTGGCAGGGGAGAGCGTGGCCAGACAGCATCGGATGGTTGTGTGTAGAATGACTGTTGTTGTGAAGAAGAGAAAAAGAGTAAAATCAGAGAAGAAGACCAAATGGTGGAAGATGAAGAAGGAAGAATGTTGTGAGAAATTCAGAGACGAGCTGTTAAAGGCTCTGGGTGGTAAGAAAGAGCTTCCAAGTGACTGGGACTACTACAGCAACAGTAATTAGAGAGACAGGTAGGAAGGTACTTGGTGTGTCATCTGGACAGAGAATGGATGATAAGGAAACCTGGTGGTGGAATAGTGAAGTGCAGGACGCCATTCAAAGAAAGAGATTAGCCAAGAAGAAATATGACAGTGAGAGGACTGAAGAGAGGAGACAGGAATATAAGGAGATGGGACATAGAGCAAAGAGGGAAGTAGCTAAGGCAAAGCAGAGGGCGTACAATGAGTTGTATGGGAGACTGGACACTAAAGAGGGCGAGAAGGACTTGTACCGATTGGCAAGACAGAGGGATCAGGCTGGAAAGGATGTGCAACAGGTTAGGCTTATTAAAGATGGGAATGGGAATGTTCTAACAAGTGAGGAGAGTGTGATGGGAAGATGGAAGGATTACTTTGAGGAGCTAATGAATGAAGAGAATGAAAGAGAAAGAAGAGTGGAGGTCATAGAAACTGTGGACCAGGAAGTGGGAAAGATTAGTGAGGGTGAAGTCCGGAAAGCTCTGAAAAGAATGAAGAAGGGGAAGGCAGTAGGACCTGATGACATACCAGTGGAGGTTTGGAAATGTCTTGGAGAGATGGCAGTGAGGTTTTTGACTCAAATATTTAATGGAATATTTGAGGGTGAGAAAATGCCTGAGGAATGGAGAAGAAGTGTGCTGGTGCCCATTTTTAAGAACAAGGGTGATGTACAGAGTTGTAGCAACTACAGGGGAATTAAGTTGATGAGCCACACGATGAAGATCTGGGAGAGAGTTGTGGAAGCAAGACTTAGACAAGAGGTGACTATCTGTGAGCAGCAGTATGGTTTCATGCCAAGAAAGAGCACCACAGATGCCATCTTTGCTTTGAGAATGTTGATGGAGAAGTACAGAGAGGGTCAGAAAGAACTCCATTGTCTCTTTGTGGATTTAGAAAAAGCATATAACAGGGTGCCAAGGGAGGAGGTGTGGTATTGCATGAGGAAATCTGGAGTGGCAGAGAAGTATGTTAGACTGGTACAGGACATGTATGAGGACAGCAGGACAGTGGTGAGATGTGCTGTAGGAGTGACAGATAGCTTCAAGGTGGAGGTGGGATTGCATCAAGGATCGGCTCTGAGCCCCTTCTTGTTTGCTCTGGTGATGGACCGACTAACAGATGAGGTCAGGCAGGAATCCCCATGGACTATGATGTTTGCAGATGACATTGTGATATGTGGTGAGAACAGGGAACAGGTGGAAGAGAACTTGGAGAGGTGGAGGTATTCACTTGAAAGAAGAGGAATGAAAGTCAGCCGTAGTAAGACAGAGTACATGTGTGTGAATGAGAGGGAGGCCAGTGGAACAGTGAGGCTACAAGGATCAGAGGTCACAAAGGTGCAGGACTTCAAGTACTTGGGGTCCACTGTCCAGGAAAATGGGGAATGTGGTAAAGAGGTGAAAAAGAGAGTCCAGGCAGGATGGAGAAATGTTTCAGGTGTGATTTGTGACAAAAAGGTGTCAGCAAATGTCAAAGGAAAAGTTTTCAAGACAGTGGTGAGACCAGCTATGTTACTATGGTCTGGAGACAGTGGCATTGACAAAAAGACAGGAGAAAGAACTGGAAGTAGCAGAAATGAAGATGCTGAGGTTCTCCTTAGGAGTGACAAGGATGGATAAGATCAGGAATGAGATCATCAGAGGTACAGCACATGTTGAACAACTGGGAGATAAAGTTAGGGAGGCCAGACTGAGATGGTTTGGACATGTCCAGAGGAGGGACAGTGGGTATATTGGTAGAAGGATGTTAGAAATGCAGCTGCCAGGAAAAAGACAAAGAGGAGGCCAAAGAGGAGATATATGGATGCAGTTAGAGAGGACATGGAGGTAGTTGGAGTGAGGACAGAGGATGCAGAGGACAGAGTGAGGTGGAGGAGGATGACTCGCTGTGGCGACCCCTGAAGAGGGAAAAGCAGAAATAAGAAGAAGATTTGCTACAAAAATTGTGCAACAGCTGTAAGAGCTGGTGACATATATTCAGTAACAGCCATATCATATGCATAGCCCTTTAACTTACTCTATATTAAATGAAAAGCGTTTGTTGTTATTTATTAGCATTAGTCACCTGCGATGCTGTCTCACTTGTTGAGGCTCGTTCCAGGTTCCAAGCTGCAGTGTGGGATCCTCTGCACTAATGTGCATGAAGGACAGCTTTTTTAAGTTCAAAGTTTTTGTCTATCCATTGTGCTGTAAGACTAATCATACTAACAGGGCTAACATGACATCCAAATGCCTGTGGTAAAACTCACCCAACAAGACGTGCTATCGGCTATTAGCTTCTCAACATTGTCAGAAATGACGGTTGTAACTCGGGTAACGTTACGTCGGAAGAATATCTCCGACTGCGGACGATGTAGCGATGCTCATCGCAGTCCACAAATCTTCGGAATCTGACATCCTCACCAATGAAAAATAAAACTTCCACACCGCCGACATTTTGAATATTCCTATCCGCCGTGAGATTGGGTGACGTCATCGCGTTGCGCTTCCGCTGCAGCAAAAACAGCGCCTTTCATATCGGCAAGTTATTTTAATGGAATGTCCGATATTGAAAATTAACGTTAATATAGGCCGATTCCAGGCCGATAATATTGTGCATCTCTAGTTTACATGACACATTTTTATTCCGAACGGCCGTTTAATCTGATTACTTATGTCCATGTAAACATAGCTACTGTGCTGATGGAGTCTAGGGACTATTTTTAAGATTTCTGCATGCCAAGAGTCATTTGATTAGCAAGTACGACTCACCCTTTATAGTAGCCTGTGATGTGTTCACTGTTGCAGAGCAGATTGTATGTTTGTGTCAGAGAGGTGGTGGTGGTGGGGTCTTTAAAAAAGTTAGAGCTCTTCTGACTGGCACAACCTAACAGTTAGATTGGGCAGTTCAGACTCAGTGAGGGGAAGAAAGCTGGGATGAAGGTCACAGGGAGGAGCAAAACATACTGTACGTGCTGTGAAAGGGTGGGCTTAATGTTGAAAGGAGTCTTTCTGAAGGAACCTGTAGAGTGGACAGAACAAGTAAGAAGAAGTCTAAGAAGAGGGGGTTTGAGGAGAACCCCCCCACCCTTCTTTTCCTCTGTTTTGCATTCAGCAGGAGTTCGACATGGGGAACCGTGGGTCACAGGAGCAGCAGGACACTGAGGGTAGGTCCCATCAGCTTGTCTCTTTTAAGCTCTCCTCCAAATGAAGGCTTCAGTGTTGTCTGACTCGTAGCTCAAGTCTTTATTGGGACACAGTCCAAGAAATGTGTCATTCCACCTTTTGGCTGTCTGGTTTCGGTAATGCTCTCCTTCTCCCTCTCTCTTTTTTCCCTCCCTTTCTCTCTCGCGTACACTCGTCACCGAGCCTGTGTGGGTTTTTGCTTATATTTAGGCTGCACTGCTCCTAGTCAACAGTGCAGACTCAGTAATGTTGGTTAGACTGAAATGCATGTAGAGGGGGAGAAGGACCGAGCTGCAGCTAGCTGCTGCCAGGCTTGAAACAAGGCCCTTTTAATGTAAATATGTTTTTTCCCCCCTTAGTTCTGAACTGCCGCTAAATAATTACAGACAGATACTGTGAATGTCTGCATGGGGTGCTCAGTTTTTGATCAAACTAGCTAAAAAGAAATGGTTTAGTCTTGATAAAACTTCTATTTTGCAGGATAGAGAGTTCTTCACTTAGGCAGCGGATAATAATTTGTGAAACTGATCTGTAACTGACAGACGAGGTCAGGTTCAGCAGTGATGTACGCAAAGAGCCTGCTGTGTCATTGTGTGTAGGCCTGCTCAGGACTCAATCCAAGAAGCACGCCAGCCGAGTTAACCCAAAATAAATAGAAGGGCTGTAATATCTACATTTATCTTACTGTTGATTAGGTTAATAAATTAAGCTCAGATTATTCTCACAGATGTGTACTTTAAATATAAATGTTCTACATACTGTATGTGTAATAAGGTTTTTGCATCTTAAACTTCAGTAACTTTAAAATGAGCTGTTTACAGAAAATCATTAGAAGTGAAATACTGTACATTACATTTTCATGTACAGGTTTTCTTGCTGCCTCAGTAATGTACAGAACATTAGCGACTGGAACAGTGGTGGTATAAGTATACCCGGTAAGTGCTATGTGTTGTCATCACTGTATGTTCCCATACAATGATGAAATTAGTTCCCTGTATTTAACCCATCACACCTGGGATACACTCTGGTGGAGCAGTGGGCAGCTATGTAAATGCCCAGGGAGCAATTAGGGATTGGGTGTCTTGTTCAGAGACACCACGACATGTGGTAATGGCTTGGGATCGAAGTATTGTGTAACCAAGGACTGAGTCAGGGATCCTGCAATATATGGCTGTGGGGCCACATGTGACACTTTACTCCCTCATCTGGGGCTATTTTAAGCTTTGTTTTACTTTGACTAACATTAGATTTAATTTTACTGTTTTTTTTTTACACCCACAAACTAGTTTTAGCAGTTCCCTTTCAGTCATGTTCTCTCTGTGCAACATATGCTATGGGAATTGCGCCCCCGCGCGATTACCTGAAGGAATACATTCACGCCTTTACGGCAAGGGCGTCAGCGTTGCGTCAGAGGCCCCGCCCTCTGGGTATTTAAGCCGCTGACGCCCATCCATCTTTCTCTTTTTTGCCCTTCACCTCGCTTAAACCTGAACTACCTCTCTTCGCGGGACTTCTCTGTTGCTTCATCGCTCAACCAGAGGTGAGCTTGCTCCCTACACAGAGCGTACAGAGAATTATTCCTGCGTACTGCTGGGCTAGCGAAAGCTAGTCCGGCACATTTTCTCTTAACCCTGAAGTATTTTCTTCTCCTCTCTCCGCAGACTGCTTTGCTCGACGGCGCTAACTGCGCGAACAACCGCTACCCCTGCTAACTCGTAGCGGGTTAGCCAGCGAAAGCGACGCGACGGAGGAGACGTTTCAAAATAAAAGAAAAAGTATTCTGGAAGGACTCGCTCGCCTTATCTCGGACATGCCTCCGGAGAAAGGAAAGCGAAAGACAAGACTTCCAAGGAAAACCAGTAGGACAACGAGCCCAACCTCGCGCGCCTGTCCTAGCGGATGCGGTTTCTCCCTCGTAGCGACGGACACCCTGTCCCGTCTGCTTGGGGATGTTACACGCAAAAATGGCACTGGATGTGCCAGACTCGTGCCCACACTGCAGCCAAATGCTGGAGGCGGTGAGGAGGCACCGGGCTGACTTCGTCGCCAAGGCCATGGGCGCCCCAGCAGCGCCAGATCCAGACACCACCGAGCCCCTCACTCCCACGCCGGAGCTCGAGAACATGGCCCTGCACGACAGCACACGAGTCGAATGGGGTGACAACCCTGATGTGCTGGCTCCTATGGTAGACTTAACAGTCGAGTTCGACACTCGAGGCATGATGAACGAGGACGAGATCTCGATTTCAGTCTCAGGCGAATTCTCCGCGGAGGACGCAGACGTCGAATACGAGTAACAAGGAGAAGATCTCTCCCAAACCCCGGTACCTGTGCTCCCTGAGACTGACTTTTACATCCCTGCTCTGTTCGACCTGTGTCACAGAGCAGCAGACGTGCTACAGATCCCATGGCTAGAGCCTCCGCATCGTCAACAGGTCACGAGGCTGGCAGGAAACTATTTTTACTCAAAGCAGCAGGCCACCACGAGGCAAAGGATGCCCGTGTTCCCGGACTTCCTCACAGAACTGACTCGCACCTGGGCTCAGCTCCGGGCTCCCATGCTGTTACCACTCTCGCAGTTTCTCGACGTGGACGGGATGGATGAGGTGGGAATAGCCAACGTGCCTCAAATTGAGGACACACTGGCGTCTCACCTGGCTCCCAAGTCATCCGGGACAAAACCAACTCTTCCTAACAAAGCTTGTTGAGCTTCAGCTTCTCTGCTCGAGAAATGCTACAGAGCTCAGGGACTCGCGGCGCACGCGATGAACGCGTCCGCGATGAACGCGTCCGCGTTGATGCAAGCTTACCTGGCTGAAAAACTGCAACAGCTCCAGGTAACGACGGACAAGCAAGCTGCCGCTGACTTGCTGGATGAGGCCCGCAGGGCAACAGACGTTGTGCTTCGCATGATGGGAACAGCCGCTGTTGCTCAAGGCAGAGGCATGGCGGAAGTGGTCATCACGATACACCATCTGTGGATGACTTTAACTGATCTCCCCGAGGGACAAAAGGTGCCTTTTCTCCACCACTCGATAGAACTGACGGGATTGTTTGGGAAAGCTCTGGATCGAATTCAGACCAAGCTGGACCAGAGGCGCAAACAGGCTGAAGCTCTCCGGGTTGGCATTCCCAGGAGAACCTTCGCCCCTCCCAGGGAGTCTGCTCGGGGCAGACCTGCGCAGCCTCGACACCGCTCAGCAACGCGTGCCCCACCGCAAAAGCGGCTGGCGTACGAGGACGAGCACCGGCAGAATCAACCGTTGGGCCCACCTCGGACCGAACACGCATGGAGCAAAAACAGGTTTGTTCCCCGCAAGGCGGTCAGACACAGGGCCTCCTCGGCGAACCGGGACCCCAGACAAAAGCGTGCCTGATGAACCAGGTTCACGTCTTGGGTTTACACGATCACCCGCCCAAGCGGTACGGGGAATGATCTTTTCATGTCCAGACTTTATTTGTAGCACGGTACAAAAAGCTGGTAACTCTGTTGCATGCACAAATCATGTTTTTCCTGCTGTGAGTGACATAAAGTCATATATGTCGTTACACATAAGCACAAATAAAGCTAAAAAAAAGCCCCTTTCTGTTTTATTGACTCTAAAAAAAATACAACAACAAATACAAATAACTTCAGCAGAACGGGCCCCTCTGGCCTGCCAGCCATCATAAAGGGAGGGGTCCGTATCCCCCCCCTCCCTCACGGCTCACGGGGTGTTAACCTAATCAATGAGCCCCAGCAGGGTGCCTCTGCTCCATCTGTAGCGGACAGGCACAGAGGCGTCTGCAAGCAGGCCCCCCACCCCTCATGGAGACAGGTGAAGGGGGTCACGTGCTCCAGCTCCCGCTCCATTGTGAACGACGGGGCGGACAATACACTAACCAAGCAAACACGTGACATGTCCGCACCTCAGGGATGCGCGCCGACAGAATCTAACGACGGGGGGGCACGGCAGAAGCCCACAGGCAACCACAAGCTTCACACGTTCACAAAGGCAATTGTGATCAAACTGCTGTGTGTGTAAACAAATCAGGGCTGAATCAGATTCCTCTTCCTGTTATTCGAAGGGAACTGGGCTCTCTGTCACCAAACAATTTAAAGTCTGCCAAGCACAAAGAATCATCTCCACGTTCTCACGTTGCAGCTGTCCCCTTATCATTAATGGGCGACACGCAATGTCCAAGCAGTGATCCGGCAGCACGTGACCTTTCTCACTGTGCTGGTTCAGCTCTGCTCTTAAACAATATCCCCCCAACGGGTGAAACACAGACCCCGGGCGGTTTGTCTGGCTCCAACGCTCTGTTAAGGCCGAGGACCAGTAAACTAGACCCATCCAGGAAATGGATTGGGGTCAGGAGATCTGCTCGTTTACAAATCTTGCAGCTTCTCAGTCCCATGACCTCAAACAAGGAGAGAAAAAACAGACATTCTGTTCCACTTCTGTCTAATAAGGACGACAGGTTGCATCTGCCCTCGATCACTCTCGATCAGAGCAGCGTGGCAGCACATCGGCAAAAAGGCCTTCTCCCTAACTTGGTTGACCCCCAGGGGATCACAGCATCCAGGGCCCTTGGAGAGGAACTGGCTACACCAACTGCTCTTCTTCAGGGACAAACTATGTCATCAGAAGGAGCAGTCTTGCCGCTTAGGCTGGGAGCTGTTAAAAATTTCAGCTTGGTGGCAGAAAAGTACAAGCTGATGGCATCAGGCCTGCTGGAAAATGTGGTAAAAACCATTCAAAATGCCCGTGCTGTGTCAACACAGTCTCTCTACACACAGAAATGCCGTATTTTTTTAAGCTTGGTGCACAGAAAGAAATATTATTTCTTACTCCTGTGACCTGGCTCAGCTCCTGACTTTCCTTCAGGACTCACTGGAAAAAGGTAGTTCTTTTTCAACGATTAAAGTTTTCCTATCAGCAATTTCAGCCTGTCATGAAGGGCAGCACGGTGGCACAACTGGTAGAGCTGCTGCCTCTCAGCAAGAAGGTTGCCGGTTCAAATCCCGGTCCGGGGGCCTTTCTGGGTGGAGTTTGCATGTTCTCCCCGTGCATGCGTGGGTTTCCTCCGGGTACTCCGGTTTCCTCCCACAGACCAAAAACATGCATATTAGGCTGATTGGTAACTCTAAATGGTCCATAGGTGTGAGTGAGAGAGTGTATGGTTGTTTGTCTCGTTTGTCTCTGTGTGGCCCTGTGATGGACTTGCGACCCGTTCAGGGTGTACCCCGCCCATCGCACTGTGATTGCTGGATATGGGCACTGGCGACCCCCGTGACCCAAAAATGGAAGAAACGGGTAAAGATAATGGATGGATGGATGGATGAAGGCTGGGGACAAAGGACACCTGGCGCGCATCCAATCATAGATTTATGAAGGGCGTGCTAAGAATGAAACCACCCAGCAGGATCCTGACCCCTGGTTGGGATCTTAGCCTGGTCTTGGGGGCTCTCTGTGATCCTCCATTCGAGCCACTGAGCGAGATTAAGATAGATTTATTATCTTATAAAACCGCTCTACTCTTGGCCCTTTGCTCAGCGAAACGCGTGGGTGACCTTCATGCATTGTCTGTACATCCAATGTGTACCAGATTCGCCCCTGACGGGTCAACCCTAAGGCCTAATCCCGCATACATCCCCAAGGTCTTGACTTTAAACCATAAGAGTCTGGACTTTGATCTCTCCTCCTTCCCACCTGCTCCTGTCCTCACTCAGGAACAAGAAAGGCTGAAGGCTCTCTGCCCCTTGAGAGCTTTACACACTTACATGCAGAGAACAGCCGAATGGAGAAAAACAAATCAACTGTTTGTGTGCTTTGCAGCACCTGCTACCGGAAAGGCCCTATCAAAACAACGCCTCTCACATTGGGTGACAGGCCATTAAAAGGGCGTACAGTAGCAAAGGTCAACAGGTGCCCTCTGGAGTGCACGCTCACTCTACTCGGGGCTTGGCCACTTCGTGGTCACTGTTCAAGGGTGTACCAGTTGCAGACATTTGTGCTGCGGCGAACTGGAGCTCAATAAACACTTTTGCAAAGCATTACAGTTTGGATGTTACTGCGTGTGATGTCACTCAGGCTGTCCTTTCTAACACACAGTAGAAAGTAGCCTTGAGATGCCTGCTGGTCAAGGGCAGACGTTCACACTAGCATGCATTTTACTGAGCATTTCAAGGGCGTGAATGAATTACGTTCCCATAGCATATGTTGCACCGAGAGACATGACTGAAAGGGAACTGAAAGTTATGCACCATAACTCATGTTCCCTGAAGGAAGGGAACGAGGTGCAANATATTTTTTACAAACATCATGTCCATATCCATCAAATCTTTGGATTTTTTTCTGCAAATTTATTTACTATATTCAGTATTTCTTCATTATCAGTACTCTTCAGGAACATACTGTTTAAACAACCTTCAATTAAGTAGGTCACATTATTATCAACTTTTGGTATTTTTGCTGCCAGGCTAGTTCCAACATTCACAAAATATTTATTAAATCCATTAACAATTTCTTTTTTATCATTGATTTCCTTATCATTTATTACAAAATTTTGTGAACTACCTGTTTTTACTACCTGCTTATTCAAAACACTATTTACAACACGCCATGTTGCTCTCATGTCACCATTACATTTATTCATTACAATTTCTTTTTTATCATTGATTTCCTTATCATTTATTACACAATTTTGTGAACTACCTGTTTTTACTACCTGCTTATTCAAAACACTATTTACAACACGCCATGTTGCCCTCATGTCACCATTACATTTATTCATTAAATTACTATAATATTCTTTCTTGTGTTTCCTTATTATACCTACAAGTTTATTTTTATACTTTTTATATCTGACCTCTTGTGTTTTACATTTCAAGAAAATAGAGTACAAATAATTTTTCTTTTTACGTGCATTTCTCAATCCTTAGTCATCCATTGTTGATCTTCAAGGTTTTTCGCGTATAATTCTTTAGTACACAATTTTTTTCATATAATGCCTCAAAAAATTCACAAATACATCATATGATTTATTTACATCCACGTAAACATTTTCCCAATTTTGTTTAATTAAATCATTCTTTAATTTATCTAAGGCTTTTTTTAGATGTACTTATAATTAAAAAAAAATCAACAGTTTTTTTCATATTGCTTTGATATTTATTGTAAATTGTAAAAACCGGTAAATGATCACTAAGATCTGTCATTAGAATGCCACTAAACACATCCCTCTTTATTGTATTTGTGAAAACATTATCAATTATAGTCGCACTGTGAGTTGTAATGCTTGTAGTTTTCAGTATCAATGGGTAAAGATTTAAGGTGTTGTAGTGGACCTAACCATGGTCAACTGAGTTGTTTTGAACTGTTCGGTTATGCTTTTTACTGACCCTCTCAGTAAACAGACATTTACCACAATTTATTCCATTAGTTTGAATCAAAGAACAGATTCACTCACAAAGAGACTATTTCTACTCTTTTAATTTTGTTTGATTCAGATATAATCAAAGTAAAACCTTGTGTTATTCATGTGAACAGTGTTATTTTTCAATATGTTAAATGATCATTGTCATTCTTTTATAGGCTGGTATTCTTAATATGTGCACACATGAATCAGAATGCTGCCTAAAGTTGAAATTTATGTCAAGTTGAGCTTTTCAGATTTGTTTTAGAAATGTTAAGACGCTGGTCCAAGTATCTTATAAATGGCTCCTCGATTATTCTCATTTCTAGACACTTTCCCTAAACAATCCTCTTTGTTTTCTAAAACTCTCTGTTAATAATAATAATAATAATGAATTCAATTTATAACGCACTTTTCATTAATGAAAATCTCAAAGTGCTACAAGGAGCAACAGAATTAAATGACAATAAAACAAATAATAAAACAATTAAAATCAATAACAATATCATATACTCTGTTGACCTCGAAGTCTAAGCTTCACGGTCTAACACTCTTCTCCTGGTCCACAACCAATCAGAAAACTGTTTTCCTGATCTCAACACTTTAGAAAAAGCGTTTTTGCTTCTGTAAATGCTTCGGAGTTGGAATGACAGCGAGACCTGATATCTCTCTGTCTTTATAGCTGGATAGGCTGCAGTCACTAGTCAAAGACTGGCTTATCAGCTGATGACTTATGGACACCTCCATAAGTTCACAGAGCAAAAGCTCCCTAGTTCTTAATGAACTTTCTTGAGGAACACTTTATTTTGAAACTAATCAGGACGTGGCATTGTTTCTTTCAGAGAAAGCAGGCTGCAACGACACGTTGAATCCATAAACACACCTAAGTACAACTGGACTTCACGTTCCTACGATCTGTTGAGCCCCAGACTGATTTTCAACTCTAACCAAACCGAGACGGAATGTCTGACAGGTACAGAGTTGCTGATGTTTACTGGACCGTGCGGTGAGTCGAGCTGGTTTTCATATGGAGCAGTGTCAGAATTCTGGTTAAACTCAAAAAGATAACTTCCTTTAAACTTCCATCTCTCCATCCTCGATCTATTCCTCTTAAACCTTCTTTTATCTCATTCTAAGCTGGTAGCTACATTTTAAGCTAAAAAAAACTACAGATAAAAAGTATTATTGTCATCATTACTTATGTCTGTTGTTACAATTAAATTTGCCGACGTGTTAAATTGCAAGAAATGGAAATCAATCAATCAAGTGTACATTGGTGTTAATTCTAGTTGATTTATTGTTAAATAAAAGGCAATGTCTCTTGACATGTCAACTAAATCAACATTTCCATTGTCACTTTATGGGTTTATGTTTCACCATCCATCATAAATGATCACAGAAACATTTGGTAAACCTGAAAAAGAAAAGAACCCGTGAAATACTATTCAATCTGAATAAGTAATCAATTAAGGTAAAGTGTGTCAGTTTAATACTGACCCACTAAAGATCCCTTACAGTGTGCATCAAATCTACAAAAGTACTGACATTATTAGACTCTTTTTTACTTCCCAAATCAATATTGAAATCACCACATACAAACATTGTTTTGGTACAACCCTTTTCCATCAACTCTATAATTTTGTCTGTAAATTATTCTATATCAGAACCAAGTGGTCTATACACACAGCTTACCATGATGTTTTTACCATTTTCATTTATTATTTCAATTGTTATCATTTCAATTATTTTGTCATCAATTAATGACATTTCCTCAATTAATTTGCATTTTATTTCACTGTTAACAAAGAGGGCCACACCACCACCTCTCCTGTTTTTTCTATTAATATTATATAAGTCGTATCCGTTGATGTGGGCATTATTTATATTTTCATCATTAAGCCAAGTTTCTGATAGTGCCAATATTGTAAATGTTCTATTTAATTGTTTTAAGTAATCTGATATCTTAGAAATGTTAGTATTTAAACTCCTACTGTTAAAGTGAATTATTTATATACCAGGCTTAACAGAACTTATATCATTGAACTTACTTTCATCATAATAATCACAAACTTCCACGTTAGGAATGAATTCCTTATCAATTTCATCATTAATGCTACGTCCAGACCGAATGCTTTTTGAGCGGCCAAAAAGCGCAAAACGCCTCAAAGTGAACGCACCGGACCCAGTGGTGTTCAGACCGGAACGTGAAACGGCGGCGGCGGGGTGTGGGAGGAGTTAGCAGAGCTTAAACTTGCTAAACGTGAAAAGTTCACAATTCAAAACTTACCCGATATCCCGACTTCCTCACTGGCACTCCGCCAGGCAAGGTCCTTTTTATTTCTCCTCCATACATGAACAGGACTTCGCTAAAAAAAAAAACTTTGCGGGTTGTTTCCGTGTCTCACAAACAATACGTCACACAGTTGCGCAATACCCGTCCTCTCGTTACCGCGTCACATAGCTGACTCTCCCTCTCTCCTCCCCCGACTCTCCCTGATTGGTTGACAGACGTGTTGAACAGCGAAATCTTCGGCATTTTCAAGGCAAGCTGTGGAGGCTGCCGCAGGCACCGCATGCACGGAAAACGCTCTGCCGCCCCTTCTGCACCGCTCAAAACGGACGTGACGCAACGCCCGACCCCTAGAGGCGCCTGGAGGCGCGTCCCCCATTGACTTTGCATGTAAACCGGCCACTCCTGCAGCTCAAAATGCGTTCGGTCTGGACGTACCATTACACTATACATTTTTTGTTCAGAATCTTCATTTATTATCATTATCGAATATACTTGTTCACAGGCCAATAAAATGTCCCATGTTTTTTGTTTATTCGATTTTTTTCCTGATTTTTTCTAAGTCCTTCACATCCTTTAATATTTTTGCCTGTTGTCCTTCTTGTACTTTAATCCAAACATTGCCATTCCTTGTCCATGTCGATACTATTTTCTTTTGTTTTTTTNCCCCATGAATGTGCCTCCACTCCATCACATTACAAATACTTCTGACACCAACGGCCACCACGTTGCTAAACAAGTACACATATGGAGTTCAAAGTGCACTCCTTTACACAGTCTTGGTGGTTTGCGTTAATCGGGTGGTGGTGGCCTGGGATGGTATCAAATTCCCAGCCTGGAATATAAATGTTATTTTCCACTGCTGACAGAATTGAAGTGACTGTGTATGATAAATAAACAAAATATAACAATAATAGTCTGAAAAGTTTATAAATACAGACTTGAAGGGGTATTTTTTTTAAATAGGGGAGAGGATGAATAAGGGGTCTGGGCTAAAGCCCCCAATGTTTCAAGACCCTAAAAACGCCCCTGCACATGGAGTAAAACAAGTTGATTGGATCAAGCTACTGTATTTTCCACTGTAAACGTCGCTCCGCCCCATAAGTAGCATTAGTCCAAATATGTCTAATGAAGTGGAAAAAAATCCATAAATATGTTGCATCTATTATATGTCACTGTTGACAACCGGAAATGTGGGCCGGTATTGTGCCAAAAATCGATTGGCTGCTAAATGGCGGCTGCAGGAGCATACACAGAAGGACTTTAACAAGAATTTAACAAGATTGACACTTAAAAATAATTTTTTGTTTGCTCGAAATTATAGTAAAGGTGTGTCTCAGTTGAACTTTAACTTAATAAATGCACTTTGACGATCAAATCAGCTTCAATTCAAAACCTGATTCGCAGAAGCGGTTACGAGCAGAGGGATGAGTCGCTGTTGATTTCTTCTAAATTTAACAAGATAAACACCTAAAAACAATTATTTATTTGCTTAAAATTATGGTAAAGGTGTGTCTCAGTTGAACTTTTACTAAATAAATGCTAGGGGGTGTAATGGTACACGTGGGTGTACCGAACCGTTTCGGTACGGCACGTTCGGTTCGGTCCACCTGCGTGCTGTTTCTGTAATTTTTTCACTCATTAAATTTTATTAACGGGAGATTATGCGCAGCGGAACTAAAGTTCTTAGGCGTGTTTCAGCACGGCGCTATTATCTTGCAGCACGCATAGCATTTAGCAGCGTAGCATTTCGTTGCAGTCTCCTGTTTGGGAACATTATGGCTTTCTTGTTAAAAGACTAGCGCAAATCCAAAGCTGAGTGTGGACGTTGTTTCACGGAGATTGAATCTGCAGCAGCAACACGTCTAACTTGTTAACGTGCTTGAAACGACATCATCTGAACGTGAACGTCTTCTACAAGCAAGAAAAGCAGCTTGTTGCAAACACAGCTAACAGCAGCATTTAAACAACCTTCATCAGGTAATTCAGATTGGTCCAAAGCAATAACACAAGCTGTAGGATATTTTAAAGCTCTGGATCTACGTCTGAATGTTGTTGATGCGCCAGTTTTAAAGTTCTTGAGCCTCGCTACAACATCCATCACATCAACACTTCAGTCACTTCAGTCAAAAAGTTCAGCACTTTATGAAAAAGCTAAAACTGATATTGTCAACAAGTCCTGGAGCCGATTAAAGCCCTGATGATGATGATGACCGAGAGATTCAACCACCTCATAACAACTGTTCAAGAAGAGGTATTGTTCTTTTATTATTATTATCTAATTAACTTTTTTAAATTTAAAGTTATAATCTTGTAACATTTTTTTTATTTTTTACTTTGTGTTTTATTTCCAGTCTGGGACAGAGATAGCAGCTGTCTTCTTCATGTTCAGGGAAATCCACCAGAGATCACCTGCAGCTAAGAAGTCTGTGATGACTGAACTCTGAACTTTTCCAGGGACCTGTCCCACCTGGGGGAGCAGGTCCAAGAAGAGGTTGTGAGTAATGAGGCCAAATACAGCCATACTGCAAAATTAGCAAAGCTCTACCTCTTTATTCCTGCTACCTGTTGTTATTGAGATGATTTTCTCCACTGCTGGAGATATTCACTGCAACTAGATCTGTGCTTTTAGCAGAAAATGTGGACAAGTTGGTCTTTTTGGACAAAAACTTAAAAACTTTATTAGTTAGATTGTAAATGGTCTGTTGCTGCTTATTGTTGTGGTTCTGACTGTTATTGTATTAAGATTTTTATTATTGTTAGTATAGTATATTTATTGTAAAGAGTGCATTTTAATTAAAATATCATCCAAATGGGTCACTTTTATTTATTTTTATACAACCCAGATTCCAAAAAAGTTGGGACACTAAACAAATTGTGAATAAAAACTGAATGCAATGATATGGAGATGGCAAATGTCAATATTTTATTCGTAATAGAACATAGATGACAGATCAAAAGTTTAATCTGAGTAAATGTAACATTTTAAAGGAAAAATATGTTGATTCAAAATTTCACAGTGTCAACAAATCCCAAAAAAGTTGGGACAAGTAGCAATAAGTGGCTGGAAAAAGGAAATTGAGCATATAACAAACAGCTGGAAGACCAATTAACACTAATTAGGTCAATTGACAACATGATTGGGTATAAAAAGAGCTTCTCAGAGTGTCAGTGTCTCTCAGAAGCCAAGATGGTAAGAGGATCACCAATTCCACCATTGTTGCGCAGAAAGATAGTGCAGCAATACCAGAATGGTGTTACCCAGCGTAAAATAGCAAAGACTTTTAAGTTATCATCATCAACCGTGCATAACATCATCAAAAGATTCAGAGAATCTGGAACAATCGCTGTGCGTAAGGGTCAAGGCCGTAAAACTCTACTGGATGCTCGTGATCTCCGGGCCCTTAAACGTCACTGCACCTCAAACAGGAATGCCACTGTCAAGGAAATAACAGAATGGGCTCAGGAATACTTCCAGAAAGCATTGTCAGTGAACACAATCCACCGTGCCATCCGCCGTTGCCAGCTGAAACTCTACAGTGCAAAGAGGAAGCCATTTCTAAGCAAGCTCCACAAGCTCAGACGTTTGCACTGGGCCAGGGGTCATTTAAAATGGAGTGTGGCAAAATGGAAGACTGTTCTGTGGTCAGATGAGTCACGATTTGAAGTTCTTTATGGAACACTGGGACGCCATGTCATCCGGACCAGAGAGGACAAGGATAGCCCAAGTTGTTATCAACGCTCCGTTCAGAAGCCTGCATCACTGATGGTATGGGGTTGCATGAGCGCTTGTGGCATGGGCAGCTTGCATGTCTGGAAAGGCACCATTAATGCAGAGAACTATGTTCAGGTTCTAGAACAACATATGCTCCCATCTAGACGTCATCTCTTTCAGGGAAGACCCTGCATTTTTCAACAAGATAATGCCAGACCACATTCTGCAGCAATCACAACATCATGGCTACGTAGGAGAAGGGTCCGGGTACTGAAATTTCCAGCTTGCAGTCCCAATCTTTCACCTATAGAGAACATTTGGCACATCATAAAGAGGAAGGTACGACAAAGAAGGCCCAAGACTATTGAGTACGGAGAGACATCTGGACCCATGTTCATGTCACCTGGGTCCAATTTTATCTTTCCTACAACTATTGCTAGACAGAAATCTGGCTTTCAGCACCATTAAAACATATGCTGCAGCAATTTCATCATGTCATGAGGGGTTTCATGATAGGACCGTGTTTAATCATTCCATAATGAAACGTTTCTTGAGGGGTGTTCGCCGTCTTAGGCCAGTTTCACGGTCCTTGGCTCCTCAATGGGACTTGGTTACTGTGTTGAACGCACTAACTAAGAATCCTTTTGAGCCTCTAAATGAGGTTCCACTAAAGTTCTTATCATTTAAAACGGCTCTGTTGTTGGCTCTTACGTCAACTAAAAGAGTAAGTGACCTTTCTGGTCTGTCTGTTTCTCCTTCCTTCTTAAAAATACAAGGAGACGGGAGTTCTGCTGAACTTAGGCCTAACCCAACATTCACGCCTAAGGTCATAACGTCTTCATTCAAGTCCAGGATCATCACACTGGACGGGTTTTGCCTTCCTCCTCATTCTAAACCAGAGGAGGAGCAGCTCCACTTGCTTTGCCCGGTCCGAGCTCTCAGATGTTACGTAGAACGCACTGATGCAATACGTAAATCTGATAGGCTCTTTGTGCATTTCAGAGAAGGCTCTCAGGGTCAACCTTTGACCCCTCAGCGCTTGTCGCATTGGTTGTGTGAGGCCATCTCCCAGGCTTACAGTTCGGCTGGTCTACAGCCTCCCGAGGGCATTAAAGCTCATTCCACTCGAGGAATGGCGGCTTCCACTGCCTTGGTCAATGGTTTGTCGGTACAGGATATCTGCTCCGCAGCTTCCTGGTCGTCAGTAACTCCATTCATTCGTTTTTATCTGCGAGATGTCTCCAGCTCCTCTTTGACACATTCTGTCCTCAGGGTTGCAGCGGAGTAAAAAACTTTCATTATCAATAAAACTATTGATTAAATGACACAGTCGTTTCTGTCTTTATTGATGGGCAATACCGTACAGAACACCTGCTAGTACCCTCAGTGAGGGTGGCGGTTGCCAGGTTGTTGGTTCCAGTCAGACCCAGTGAGGCATGGACCATATCCTGCTTCGCCTTTAACCCACTAGGGCGTGGCTTAAAGGGCGATAGCCTGCATGAAATATAACGTTGGTTACGTACTGTAACCCCAGATTATATGAATGCAGGCAGAGCCCTTTAAGCCCCGGGCCTCCCTGGCTCTTGGTGAAAAATTGTTTTACCTTACTTGGGAGCCGATTCTCGGTCAGCAACAGAATAAATGCAAATTATGCAAAAAAAAAGCATGACTTAAAGGGCAAAAAATACAGTACAGGTAGTCCTCGACTTACGACGCCCTCGACTTACGACGTTTCGGACTTAAATCTCAATTAAAAAATATATATTTTTATTTTTTATGAATAAATAAATGTACAGTACTGTACAGTTACCAAGCACTTAGCCTATCCTAACACAGTTTTTAAAGATGAAGGAGTGAGTTGAATTGTCTCCCTCCTCCCTAGCACGCTCCTTTCACATAAAGGGAGACAATTCAACTCACTCCTTCATCTTTAAAATCTGTGTTAGGATAGACTAAGTGCTTGTTAACTTTACAGTACTGTACATTTATTTATTTATTTAAAATTATTTTATTTTTTTTTTGTATGTGATCCGACTTACGTTAATTTTGTGTTACGAACGGCCCGTAGGTCCGGAATTCGTTCGTAAGTTGAGGACTACCTGTACTCACATTAGGCCTGTTGGAGTTCAGTGTTTTCATTTTTTTATTTTTATAATCCAAATAAACCATAATTTATTTCCTTCTTTACATAAAAGTAGTCTTTAGGGGCTGCTGTGGCTAAGTGGTTATAGTCGTCGTCCTGCAATGCAAGAGTTGGGGGTTCGATTCCACCAGCAGTCACATGCCGACGTGTCCCTAGGCAAGACACTGAACCCCTCATTGCGTCCGATGTGTGTCCCATCAGTATATGAATGTGATCAGAGTCAGAGTTTCTTTGTCATCCGTACCACATGTGGTACATGGGGTTGAATGAGATAGATTATGTACACAGGGTCTCAGTTACATCCAACAATAAAATGTAAAAGAAAAACAGTAATAAGATCTAAGATATGAACTAAGAAAAACATCAACTAAAAATAATCTAAGCACTAATAGCATAAAAACATAATGCCGAACAGCAGCACAAACATGAGTCTGTCTGAGCTTATGAGTACGAATGAACACAGCAACATGAAATAAATCAGCAATATGAAACAGATCAGCAGCAACATGATGTGATTTTTCATTGTTTATCCTGGTTAGAGATTCATGAGTCTAACAGCCTCAGGGTAGAAGCGGTTCCTCAGTCTAGTGGTTCTACACTTAATGCTTCTTAACCTGCTTCGTGAGAGGAGCGGAGCAAAAAGTGAAAGCACTGATTATTTTCTACAGATTCAGATTAGCTTTGTAGATATCTAGTAGAGTCAGTGGTGGGCAACGCTAATTAAAAAATTAGTTCCACAATCTCTAAAACGCTTATTAATTTTTTTAGGTCCACAATTTCAAAAGCACAAATGTCTTATGAAAATTAGGGGAAGCTAATCTAATCCGCTATTTATATATTTATATATATATATATATATATATATATATATATATATATATATATATATATATATATATATATATATATATTTATATATAGCCGGCAGCGTTATGCAATATTTGCACTACACTGCCAACTGAAAAGTAACAAAAATGATCCTAAAAGGATGAAATTACAAAAATCAAAGGATTTATTTAATACTTTACGTACATATATTCTATTCGGCCACGAAATTAACAAAAAATAGAATGATCTTTTAATCCCTAAAACCACTTTTAAATCTCAAATACACGGGTGTGTCGCCACCGCATTTATACATAAAAGTAACCCAAATACATAAAACTAACGACTCACCGTCGAATGGTCGACACAAAACACACAATAAAATCCTCCGGCCACGTTAATTTGGCTTGAAACAGCGGGGTTCTCTGCGGATTTATCCATTAGTAACCCAGCACAACCAACCAGCTGGACACAGAGTTAGCGTCTATAGGTAGTCAACAGATTTAATGAAAAGTAACTAAAATACATAAAACTAACGACTCACCGTCGAATGGTCGACACAAAGCACACAATAAAATCCTCCAGCCGCGTTAATTTGGCTTGAAACAACGGGGTTCTCTGCGGGTTTATCCAAGTAACCAGCACAAACAGCTAGCCACAGAATTAGCCCCTGAGTTCACCTCTGACCCGGAAGATGTCAAGATGGAATAGTCCATTTTTAGTAGGGGGATAAAGAAATCAACCGTTTTTTTATTGCGTATTTAATGATCGTTTTCATCGTAACTATAATTATTTTTATGTTAAATGTACATTAACAAGCAGGATCAATGTTAGGGATGTAGGTGACTGGCCGGGGCGCGGCGGGGCCGGGGCCCCATGCTGATGGGATCCCCAGGCAACGGCATCATTTACCTACATGGTAGATCCGAGTCTGTTCTCCCCTCTGCTCCCCCTCACACCCTCCCTCCTCTCTGTTCTTTACGGTGGGGAAAAAGGTAAAACAAGCAGCATAAGAGCTTGTAAATAAGTTTATTGGTTTAAATCCGCTTATGAATTATAAAAGTTAGTCAATCCACAAAAATGCTGACAAAAAGTTTAGGTCCACTGTAAGTGGATTAGCGCTTTAGCGCTATCTAGCGTTCATATGCCCACCACTGGTTTTTACTGATAGATAATTAGTTATTAGCGGTACTGCATTTTAAATAAAAATAGCACAAATCCGCTTATGAATTATAAAAGTTAGTTAATCCACAAAAACGCTGAAAAAAAGTTTAGGTCCACTGTAAGCGGATTAGCGCTTTAGCGCTATCTAGCGTTCATGTGCCCACCACTGAGTAGAGTGATGTATGAATCGGTAGATGAGGGCACAGATTGTGTTGTAAAGCACGTTGAGCATTGTTGTGGACAAGGGTAGTATGGGATCATGTGATGTTATTAGGGAATATAGATCACCTGTTGGGGAGGAGCCGGCTGTCAGTGTGGCTTGAGTGGGTGATGGGGAAGGTCTATTTTTTGCTGACCGCTAAGCTCTTCTTGGTTTTACTGCTAGAATCAGACGGGCCGTTGCCCCTCCCTTTTATGCTGCTTTTTGTACAATGTTTGCTTAGAATATCGACAAATAAAATTTTGGAACTACAGCTTGGAGTTACGTCACAATCAGCTCGCGCGTCAACAACCACTTCCCTATTCAGCTGCTCAGCGACTTTGCATGGCAGTCGCTACAAGCATCTTTGTAAAATAGGAAGGTGCTATATAAGTGCATTCCATTTAGTACTAAAATGTCAAAATGTCAACAACAAAAAAATTTCATTATACATTTAGGCTTACGATCTCACCCCCACTGGCCATAAAATACCCCCTCCAACAAACCTGAACTGGCCCATGGGCCACCAGTTGATGATCTCATATGAAGCAGGTTTTGCTTTTTGGACACATTTTATTTATGGAGGGAGGGGGCAGAAATAGCTCTTGTGATCAAAAGGATTGCAGACCCCTGGGCTAAGTGAGTACATCCTGCCTGGATCGAGCCAATGTTTGTGTCAATTGACAGCTTCAGGATAAAGGCAGTATGGTATACAGTACATAGTTCCCAGACACGCCCCCAACCGGTTTCCACACCACATCTGAAGGCAGAGAAGGCAAAGATGGCGAACAGCCAGAGCAAATTATACGGACAAAAACACGAGCTACCACAGCTTCACCAAGGAACAAGAGCAAACTGGCAGTGGTCGAGTTAAATGAGTTTGAGAAAGAAATCATGGCAGACGAATCAGACAACTTGTCACAAAGTAGTTACTCCGATATCATTAATTATTTAATTACTACAAAGAGCGCACACCGGCTTCACAGCACAGGGCTTCACAGCTTTAAATCCAAAAAAGATGTGTAAACTGTCTCAATCATATCTAACCAGCTAAAAAAAGGTTTAACTAAAATAACACACAGCCAGCACAAACAGTCCAGGCTGAACACAGACCAGAACCAGCACTTGAGTGTTACCGTGTTGGAAGTTAGCATGTTGTTAGCATCTGGAGCGGATGGTCCCTCGAGAGGTCGGACGGCGTGGATCCGTCGCGGCCGCGGGGGCACGTCCCATGGGACCGACGCGTCGCCCGCACGACTTGGCTCCCGTCCTCCTTCTCCCACTGGGACGGTCTCCCCGCCGGTCCCGGTGGACCGTGAGGAGGCCGCGTTAGCGAGATGCTAAGCTAGCCACAGCATGCTGTCGCTAAATAAAAAATAAATAAAAAAACAGCTCTAACACACAGACAGTTGTACTCTAACATTGTTCTGACATAGTTTCACAAAATGATTTATGTAGAATATTTTGTTTACCGGCCAAAAGGACGACGTCTTCCAGAGCAGATCCGAGCCAGACTCAGAGAGCGATGGAGCTACTGTGAGCTTCTCCGATGAGATAAATCCTTCACGTTTACTTTTTTTTGATGAAGTGAAACCTGCGCGTTGCCCAAACGTCTACCTGACTGGAACACCCACTGACACAACACGAAGTAACCATTGCAATTAATTAGAAATTAACAAAAAAAAACAACGTGAAAAATGGACATCCATTAGAACGCGCTCCAACTGCTGTTTAGCCTACCTGTGGGAGGGTCAAAAAGGACAACCCCACAGATGTGACGTCACATGGGAACTATGTATTGGTTTACATTCTTCTTCTGTTTTGTCCACAGCAGGGGCATACTACCCCGCACAGCCTCAGTTCGCCCCGCAGGCAGCACCTGTCATTATGAACCCAGCACCTCAACAACAGCAACCACCACCCCAGCCATCCCTTCACATTCACACCAAACGGGAGCGCAAACAGGTACAGTACAGTCAGCAGTCTGCAGCACAAAACGTGCACCAGCTTAAGCTGGCCACTCGTAGCTTTGGTGTGCGTGTTCTGAGGGCTTTTTCTAACATCCGACTAATAAGAAATTCAGGTCATTTTCTCACCATTACCTCTAAATACAATAACTTTTTACATTTTTGTTTGCTTCTTTAAACATAACTAACAAAAGAACAGCCTATCTAAGATGGAAATATTTCTTATCAATTCAGTCTTAATAAAATTTCTTTATCTGAGTAGCTCGGGGCCTTTACGTACTTAAAACTACTGGTAATCTTTCATGGGCAACCCATTTCAGCACATGCATGTTTTTTACTCATGAGAAATTTCCAGACCCTAACACCTTGTGTGCGATAAGCAGAGGTTGAAAGTAGCCAATTACATTTACTTGTTACTGTAATTCATATAAATATTGTGTACTTTGTGTATTTTTACGTATTACATAAATTTGTACCTTTACTTGAATTAAAAGGAATAGTACACTATCTCCAGTATTGTACTTACCGGTAGTTATATTTAAAATCCCATCTGTTACATAGTAAAATATGTGAATTGATCCAGGAGGGAAAACATGCACACTATAACACCTTCAGTGACTGGATCTGTTGAATTCAGTTCAGTTTATTTTTATAGTGCCAAGTCACAACAGAAGTCATCTCAGGGCACTGAACAGAAACATTCACACACATAAAAGTCAGTTAATAGATCTGTTCCAGCCAGTGTACGAGTTGGCTAAAAGTGATGAGGTGTGTAGGTGGTGTTTCCCTGTTAAATGTACCCATAGGGTTTGTGTACAAACTCCACCTACTCGGCGAGTTGCTTTGTTTGCCAGAGGAGAGTGAAACTCTGCTGACCTGCACTTGTCAGCATGTCACCATGTCACCTGTTAACTGGCTGACAGCTAAACCACCACGACTTCTGTTAAAGCCCAACTAAAAATTAATAATTACACTTCTGAAAGTCCTGTCCATGTTTAAGAGACCCTCTAGTTAAAGGAAGGAAGCTGCTTCATTCTGCTGTTAGCTGTGTTGACTCAGACCTGCAAGCCCCGCCCACTCACACAAGAAATACGATTATTGGGTGACTCTTCCAGCTTTGTCCTGTGTAACATATAAGACTGACACTGTATTTGTTAACTGTTGATTACCACATATGACAAATTGAAAAGCCTAATGGAAGTGCTCATCAAACATTTGCCACAAAAAAGGAAATCCCAAAAACTCCAGTCTGGAAAGTTGCATTTCAGCCAAACTTGGAAGGCTTGCAGCTGGACTTGTACTGATATGGGCGGAGTCCGCACTCTGGTGGACGTGTGCGGGAACATAATGTGAGTGTTCACCATTGCGGCCGGGAGGCGTTGCTGGAGCTCCTGAGTTCGCATGTAATTTAGAAGATTTGGAAAATACGCACCCTGGCGAACGGGTGCGGGATAGGCACGAGAGCGTTCGAGATAGCGACCGAGCGGATTAGCTGGAGCTCCCACAGTCGCCACAATAAGACCAGAGCGGCGCTTTGCTGCGAGGGCCTCAATGCTGCTTGCAGCTTTAATTTGAATTTGTTGTTAATCTGTTATGATTATGGTTTTGAGTTTGAAGGAATCTTTTTATTTTCTCTCTAAAATAAACTGAAACCATTTTGCCCTGTCGAATAGCTTTGGTTTCATATTTGATATGTTCATGTTTATGTTATTAGAAATACTTTAATTGCTAGGAGAACATTGCTGTTAAAAAGTGCCTTTTTAAATGTATTGAACATTTTATATAACAATACCTTAAATGTTCTAAAAATCTTTGTCATAATTTAATTTTGTTCATACTAATGAATACTGGTAATAGCAATTAATTCAATTCAGTTTGTGTATATAGTGCCAAGTCACAATAGAAGTCATCTTAGGGCACTGAACAGAAACATTCATATATAAAAATAATAATTTAACACTGTTTATCTGAGGAGCAGACTGCTTTGAGTTTAACTCCATCACAGAACTCTCAACATGGTAATCTAACTACAAACCGGATTCCAAAAAAGTTGGGACACTTAACAAATTGTGAATAAAAACTAAATGCAATGATGTGGAGGTGCCAACTTCTAATATTTTATTCAGAATAGAACACAGATCACAGCTCAAAAGTTTAAACTAAAGAATGTATCATTTTAAGGAAAAAATAACGTTTCAAAATTTCATGGCGTCAACAAATCCCCAAAAAGTTGGGACAAGTCCATTTTTACCACTGTGTGGCATCCCCCCTTCTTCTTACAACACTCAACAGACGTCTGGGGACAGAGGAGACCAGTTTCTCAAGTTTAGAAATAGGAATGCTCTCCCATTCATGTCTAATACAGGCCTCTAACTGTTCAATCGTCTTGGGCCTTCTTTGTCGCACCTTCCTCTTTATGATGCGCCAAATGTTCTCTATAGGTGAAAGATCTGGACTGCAGGCTGGACATTTCAGTACCCGGATCCTTCTCCTACGTAGCCATGATGTTGTGATTGCTGCAGAATGTGGTCTGGCATTATCTTGTTGAAAAATGCAGGGTCTTCCCTGAAAGAGATGACGTCTAGATGGGAGTAGGAATGTGCAATATGGCATAAAATTCATATACGATATGTATTGTGAAGGGTGGCGATAACGATATATATTGCAATATGTTTTTGGTATAAAACTTGCAATAGGAATGAAAAAAAGCATAGGGTGTCCTTTTGCCATAATTTATTTTGAAAACTGCTATACCACAAAATAATCTCTATTAAGAACATTTCACTACTAGGTCCAGAGAGTTTTTAAATAATTAACAACTCAAGCATTAGGCTTCTTTCTTGTAGTGCAAAACAGTGCAAAATATATTGTGTAGTTTTAGCCATAAGTTTTAAACTAAAGAATATGTTGTTAACTTTTAACAGTTTCCAATATTGTCACAGTAACAGAGCAGCATTTTACAGTGAAAACACTTCACCCTCCAACCCTCTAGTGGGCGTCTCCTTCAGCTTTAAGGAGAGCTGACAAGGCAACCAGTTTCCTCTGTGGCTTTGACCAGAGGGTCTCGCAGTAAAATCACACAACACAGCGTTCTGTTCACAGATCAGAGGGCAGGTTTCTCTAAAGCTGACCAACGCTTACTTTATCTTTCGACAAAAATCTTTCTACGGAATGTGCATGCGTTCGAATACGGCAACACTACGGCAAGCCGGACGTCGTTAGCTTATAGCTTCGCTACTTAGCACTCGAAGAAAAGACTTTAACTCCACTTACGCACAGTTTTCAACACAAAAAAAGTAACGATTAACTCTGACAACTCTGATTGTACACTTCAACACCACTTATGCACAGTTTTAAACAAAAAAAGTAAAGATTAAATCGGACAACTCTGATTTTGCGGTTAGCCGGTAGAAGACGGATCTCTATCATAGGCTAAATTTCTATTGTTTCTACCGTGTGCCGTTTATATCGCACATCCCTAGATGGGAGCATATGTTGTTCTAGAACTTGAACATAGTTCTCTGCATTAATGGTGCCTTTCCAGACATGCAAGCTGCCCATGCCACAAGCGCTCATGCAACCCCATACCATCAGTGATGCAGGCTTCTGAACGGAGCGTTGATAACAACTTGGGCTATCCTTGTCCTCTCTGGTCCGGATGACATGGCGTCCCAGTGTTCCATAAAGAACTTCAAATCGTGACTCATCTGACCACAGAACAGTCTTCCATTTTGCCACACTCCATTTTAAATGACCCCTGGCCCAGTGCAAACGTCTGAGCTTGTGGAGCTTGCTTAGAAATGGCTTCCTCTTTGCACTGTAGAGTTTCAGCTGGCACGGTGGATTGTGTTCACTGACAATGCTTTCTGGAAGTATTCCTGAGCTCATTCTGTTATTTCCTTGACAGTGGCATTCTTGTTTGTGGTGCAGTGACGTTTAAGGCCCGGAGATCACAAGCATCCAGTAGAGTTTTACGGCCTTGACCCTTACGCACAGAGATTGTTCCAGATTCTCTGAATCTTTTGATGATGTTATGCACGGTTGATGATGATAACTTAAAAGTCTTTGCTTTTTTACGCTGGGTAACACCATTCTGGTATTGCTGCACAATCCTTCTGCACAAAAACGGTGGAATTGGTGATCCTCTTACCATCTTGGCTTCTGAGAGACACTGACACTCTGAGAAGCTCTTTTTATACCCAATCATGTTGTCAATTGACCTACCGTAATTAGTGTTAATTAGTCACCCAGCTGTTCGTTATTTGCTCAATTTTCCTTTTTCCAGCCACTTACTGATACTTGTCCCAACTTTTTTTGGGCTTTGTTGGCACTGTGAAATTTTGAATCAACATCCGCTCATTCTCAATCAGTTCATCTGGACAGTTTCTTTTTTGTAGAAACGTTTCACCCTCACTCCAGAGGGCTTCGTCAGTCAGAGTAGTCCAAAGCACACTGAAGTTAACCCACCAAGTAAACAACTTAAGTGGACCAACCAGTTTGCTGTAGCCAAGATGGTTTCTGGGGGCTTGTCCCTCGTTGACTCCTCCCAGGCAGGCAGACATGTCCAAAGTGGTTCAAGACAAGAAAGTTCATTCTCAATAGTCCAGGTATCAACATATTTTCCTTTAAAATGTTACATTTACTCAGATTAAACTTTTGATCCGTCATCTATGTTCTATTACGAATAAAATATTGACATTTGACATCTCCACATCATTGCATTCAGTTTTTATTCACAATTTGTTTAGTGTCCCAACTTTTTTGGAATCCGGTTTGTAGGCTCAAACTCGGCTTCTGTTACCATGTTGATCTAACTAAGCTCAACCTCAATTTATGTTACCATGGTGATTTAACTAAGCTCAAACTCAATTTAAGTTACCATGGTAATTTAACTAAGCTCAACCTCAATTTATGTTACCATGGTGATTTAACTAAGCTCAAACTCAGCTTCTGTTACCATGGTGATCTAATTAAGCTCAAACTCTGCTTCAGTTACCATGGTGATCTAACTAGCTTCAAACTCATCTTCTGTTACCATGATGATATAATTTAAGACACGCTCCTTGGTGTTGTATTTTCCCCCGTAAACGTCGCACTTCCGTATAAGTCGCACCAGTCCAATTATGTCCATTAAAGTGGAAAAATCCATAAATATGTTGCACCGCCGTAAGTCGTAGGGCATGCAAATTAGAAGAAAAGAACTGACTTATACGCCAAAAATATGGTAATAGCCCAGCCCTCTGATAATCCCGACCAGATATCAGGCATCATCACACCTGAACTTTTTTTTAGTAGAAGTCTAATACAGGTAGTCCCCGGGTTACGACGGTCTCTACTTACGACGTTTCGACTTTACGAACGCCTCCCATTGAAAAGCATTGTTTCAAGTTACGTGGTTTATGCGCCTTTACACCAGAAAATACGGTACCGAAACAAAACTTACAGGAGGGAGGGAGGGGGAGCTTTGGCGCTCAGTGGAAATTTACAGGAGAAACAAAACTTACAGGAGAAACAAAACTTACAGGAGAAACAAAACTTACAGGAGAAACAAAATTTACAGGGGAAACAAAATTTACAGGAGAAACAAAACTTACAGGAGGGAGGGAGGGGGGAGCTTTACGTGCTGGAAACTTGAGACCTCAGGCAGAACGGAGCAGAGGAGGAGGTCAGGAGGGGCTAAATATGCTAACTCTGGACTGCTGGACCGCACGTGGAAATACAGGAGACCTTATTGTTTTGAGCTGAGGGACAGCTTAGCAACGAGCTAACATGCTAACAGACGTTGCTGTTAACGCTGTGAAGCTGCAGGAAGCTCACCAGCTCCCAGTAAGAAGTTAACTCTTTTTTCCCCCTTCATTATGGCTTTGAATGTATGTGTTTTTTGATAATTATGTAGGGTAATGTGTTAGGATAGGCGAAGTGCTTGGTAAAAATGCAGTACTGCATGTATGAGGTGCCGTTTGGACGTATTTTCTGACTTACGACGATTTCCGTCTTACGAACGGGTGTAGGAACGGAACTGCGTCGTAAGTCGGGGACTACCTGTATATATTATATATATATATATATATATATATATATATATTATATATATATATATAAATTATATATATATATATATATATTCTTCTTCTTCTTCTTTCGGCTTTTCCCTTTTCAGGGGTCGCCACAGCGAGTCATCCTCCTCCACCTCACTCTGTCCTCTGCATCCTCTGTCCTCACTCCAACTACCTCCATGTCCTCTCTAACTGCATCCATATATCTCCTCTTTGGTCTCCCTCTTTGTCTTTTTCCTGGCAGCTGCATTTCTAACATCCTTCTACCAATATACCCACTGTCCCTCCTCTGGACATGTCCAAACCATCTCAGTCTGGCCTCCCTAACTTTATCTCCCAGTTGTTCAACATGTGCTGTACCTCTGATGATCTCATTCCTGATCTTATCCATCCTTGTCACTCCTAAGGAGAACCTCAGCATCTTCATTTCTGCTACTTCCAGTTCTTTCTCCTGTCTTTTTGTCAATGACACTGTCTCCAGACCATACAATATAGCTCTCACCACTGTCTATATGAACAAAACACCGTATGACAAGGCAAACAACAATAACATAAATTCACATTTGACATAATAAAACTGAGCAGAAATTATGATGAAAAATGAACATGAACAGTTTAAGAAGAAAACATTAAAAAAATTACAAATGCAAGAGGAATTACAATTCTTTAAATAAGCTATTAAAATAGTGGTATAAAGACTGGCCTTTTGGAAGGTTGCCGTGTTTAAGCACTTCCTTAAATAAAATTATTTCACTTAAAAAAATGTTGAACATGAGAGTACATTTCAGGAAACGGCATTTGTGAGTAAATTATTTGACCAGAAGGATTAAGTTGTTACTACCATAATTTTAAGTTTTCATCCCCTGTTAATAGACCAAATTTTATTATTGCAAAATTTAGAACTGGAATAGATAAGGTCCAACTCTCGAAATCTTTCAACTATTTTTTTTTTATTATTAAAAAAATGCAATTTCAATGTACATTTTTTTTCTGCTGTCTCAATCTGAATTACAGTGTGCACATGAATTGATATTTATATTAAACTTATTTAGCAAAAAGTCATTACAAGGATACATTTCATACTTTTGAAATGAACTGAGTTTTTTGTGGTAGTGGAAAAGAAAGATATTTGAGTCAGATTTTTAAAAAAGAGATATTCCCAGTTTATACTGTATATTTAACAGAACATTTATAGCAGGAAGCTGCAGAGGGTTCAAAAATACAGTACTGTATGTATGAGGGGACGTTTGGATGTATAAGGTGCATGTATGAGGTGCTATTTGGACGTATTTTCCAACTTAAGACGATTTCCCTCTAACAAACGGGCGTAGGAACGGAACTGCGTCGTAAGTCGGGGACTACCTGTATATATTTATACCTTCTACTGTTAAAAATTTATATAATCTTATATCTCAGTGAGCAAAAACTTTGTCATTGTAGCTACACAAATGACATGTACGGTATTATAACCAGAGCAGAGAAGGTAGCAGTACAGAGGGTAATCGTTTTTTACCAGCTGTTTTATATGTTTTGTTACTAAACAAGTTAAGAACTGTGGGATGGTCTGAAATGAAAAAATAATTTATTCCCTCTAAGCGTTTTAAAATGTTTTATGTGGACATGGTATATTTTGTAATTGCATAATAAATTTGGGGACTTTTTTATGCATTTTAAGATGTTGTTTATGAAAAACAAATCTCATATCCATTGTACATGGCATGAGGACATGCTGTAAATAAGGAACTACCAGCAAGTAACTTTTACTCAAAGCAAAAATTTAAATGACTTTTTTACATTTACCAGTACTTGAGTACCGGTAGATTTTTATACATTAACTTGATACACACCTCAAAGCTGGGATGGCGGACATTGTTGGGACTTTAAAGGTTGTGTGACATGATTTTGGAACTATGCATAAAGTGGCAGAGTAGCTACTCAGCTTTGATTTTTTGTATACAGATAAGCAGATGTTTCGAATAATTAATATATAGAAGTATTTTTTAATAAAATAGTTCTCTTCTGAGCGTCACAGTTTTCGGGTGGAGAAAGGAGGGGTCAAACGCCGACGCATTTTATGACGCAATAGCTAGAACGCACCTTGTACTGTAAATAACTATGGCAGAGAATATACAAACTGAGGAATTAAGCAATTTAAGTGAAGTTTTGAGCGATTTGTCTTCAGTTTGGGAAGCCGAAGTTAGTTCGAGTGTTGAACAAGAAACAGCTGGTTCTAATTTAGGTCTGCACCCGTATTTATTTGATTCTTACCGTTCAGTGAACGAGGTGGTGCGAGGGGAAATCCGACATTTCAGATGAGCAAAGTTCCGAGGGTGAAGGGCTGGAACCTGATCGTAGTCGTCTACAGAGCTGGCGATGTTAGAACACCCAAATGCGACACAACGTACCGGCATTTTTCAAGTTATACAAAAGGAAATAGGCGATCTTGAAGACAATTACACTACATGCTAATGGCAGCGGCACACAACCGTGCTGGTCCCTACGTCACAACGTCGCATGCCTAAGTACCCGGATGTCCCTTGACGAAACACGGCGCCAATGTTAAAATCACTTTTAAATCAAATTTTCATAGATTTATCATTTTGCTTGTAAAAACGAACATAGTTGAATGATACAACATATACCGTATTTCCGGACAATAAGTCGCACCTTTTTGACTAATTTGCATGCCCTGCGACTTTTAGAGAGGTGAGACTTGTTTATGGATTTTTTCCCAATATTTTTAGAACTATTTTTGGCTCAGATATGACCGTTTTTCCATTTTGGCAAAAATTGTGCAGTACCACTTTCGGCCGCTAGGGGTGCAGTACCACCTTTGTCCGCTAGGGTACACCAACCGTTCCCACCTCATGTGTCTGACGAGAGCCTCCTCTGGTCGGATTCACTCTGTCGCAGCCCGGCCTCCTGCTCTGGAGGTATGAACTAGCTACTTCGCTGTTAGCTCAGTGTTTGTTAGCAAAATAGGTCAAGAACCACAGGACAGATTTTGATCAAACTTACAGAACGTAATCACTAGATGGATATTTACAACTGATTAGCTTTATGAGATGTTTGAGATAAAATTCGATGTTTTATAGACGTAAATGTGTCGCGGTTAGCTTAGTTGATTTTTCCTTGTACGTTTGAGCAAATAGCTCATAAACCACACAGCAGGTTTTTTTTTTCAAACTTACAGAAAGTAATCACTAGATGTACATTTACAAACTGTTAGCTGTTGGAGTTATTTAGGATAAAATTTGATGTTTTATAGATGTAAATGTGTCGGGGTTAGCTTCGTCATTTTTCCTTGTACTTTTTCAAAGCGAAAAAATTTAAATCCAGCAGATTTGACCATTACGTGAATTTATTAAGGAACGGTTAAGCTAAGACACATGTTTGCTATAATTTTCAGCAGACAAATAATTGTTTTTACCGTGTTTATCTTGTGAAAAGTCCTTCCGTGCATGCTTCTGTGGTCGTCATTTTCAGCAGGGCAAATGATGCGCTGACGCATCTCATAGCGGTGACGCATAATAGATGCGACTTATATACAGGTGGTCCCCGACTTACGAGTGAGTTCCGTTACTAGGTCTATCTCGTAAGACGAAATCTCGTAAATCGGGGAGTACCTATATATACAGCACAAGCCGCCACTGATACACGTACATGTACGGTAATGAACAGTTACCAAGTTACCAAGCACTTCGTCTCCTAATGGTGGATTCACACCGAACCGATTTTCTACCTCCAAAACGCTCCTCACGCACGCAAGTGGACGCACTTTGTGTCCAGACTACGCACTTTGTGTCCAGACTAAAAAAGCCAGAAGCGAAACTGCTGCGAAAACTGCTGCGCAGGGTTGCCAGATAAGAATTAATGAATCATCTAGTACTGTTGCTTATTTTTTATTTTTTTTACCCAAACTGTCATATTTGCTGCGTGAGGGTCTGATAAGATTAATAGTGTGTTGAGTTTAGTGAACATTTGCACTGAAAAGGGGTAAAAAAATAAATAAATAAAATAAAATTCATGTTTAACTGGCAACCCTGCTGCTGCGGGGTGTGTGGGAGGAGCTTACCGGTGTACCGAGTCGTCAATGCACTCCGCGAGGCGAGGAGCTCTTTATTTCTGTCTCTGTGGAGCAGACTTGACTGGTCGTGAAGGAATTGTCGCGAACACACAGCTACAATGAGTTTCTCTTCCATATTCCATGACTCCGCGGGTTTTTTCTGTGTTCCACAAACAATACGTCACATGCGCAATGGTTTCCGCGTCACTGGTTTCCGCGTCACATAGGGACTCTCCCCCTGACCCCCTCTCTTCTCCCCCGACTCTCCCTGATTGGTTGACACACCAACCAATCGGGTAGAGTTTGAGCGGCGTTTGAAAGTTTGAACGGCGAAATCTTCAGCATGTTGGAGGCGTGCTTTGGAGGTTGACGCGGGTTCACGTGCACGGAAATCGCTCTCCAGCACGCTCAACACGCACGCGACGTGACGCAAGACGCCAGGAGGCGCATGGAGGTGCGTCCCCCATTGACTTTGCATGTAAACTGGACGTTCCTGCAGTTGAAATCGCGTTCGGTCTGGATGTACCATAACACAGCTACATACTGTAATTTTAATAAAACATCCATAAAAAAAAAATAATAATTTTTTTTTACTTTGAGCTGCAGCTTGTCTCGTCTGTTTGCATGTTAGCTCTTGCACGTCCGAGCTCTGCAGCTTCGTTCTGCTCCACGCGTCCAAACTGTTTACAGGAAGGACTGTTAGTATGTTAACTCCATACATTTGGAGCCAGAAAAAGAGTTTAATAACTTACTGACAGCCGTTTCTCCACGGTGCTGGTGAAGATTCTCAGTCGTCCAGGACATGATAAATCAAAAAGGCGTTCAATACAAGATCAACTGGACTTTATTTGTAACAGAAAACGTTTCGACTCCCATCCGGGAGGCTTTCTCAATTCCATGAACAACTGTGAGAAGTTCGGAGTTATAACATAACCACGCACCATCATTTCTCCACGGTGTTCGTCCATCCAAACAAGCTGTCCGCGTTAGCATGTTAGCCCCCACCATTAGCAGCACTCGTTAGCATGTTAGCCCATCCAAAAAGGCTGTCGGCGCTCGCTGTTTCTCCACGTTAGCTCAGTGTCCCCCGACATCTTATGCCGGGTACCGACCTAACGCGTTTCGGGCAGCGGAAGCGGCCGGTTTGCATTGAAAGTCTATATGGAGACGCGTCGAGGCGCGGCAAATCGTGATGCGGCGCGTTTTGAGTGTTTGAAGCGGCGCTTCAGTACGCGGCAGTACCTTTCCGCGCACGCGCGCGTCCAAAGCAACCTACGCGTCGAGCAGCGTCGAGCCGCCAAGGATCGACAAAGTTGATCTTTTGCTGCTCGACGCGTCCAGCAACCAATCGGGAGAGCCTCTGCTATGTGATGACGCAACGACAACAGGACTTTTTTTGGACTTTTTAAACTTACCCCATCAAGCCTCCATGAATGAACCAGCCTCCGGTAAGAAACTTGGCATTTTTACAGTTGCTGCTGTCCGCTCGAGCGTACAATCACCTCAAACATAATTTTTTTTTTTTATCTCAACAAAGACATTTGGAGCTGCAGTTCGGCTCGTAGAAAACCCACTCAAGTAGTAACGAGGCTCACGTGCAGCTGATTTTATCTGCCAGTAGCATGAAACAAGCAACCCGACCCGGAAAACGAGCCAGACCCCCTCCTCTGCCTGCTTCCAGTGCGCGTCATCAGACGCGTCTTCACTGGCTAGTGTGAAAGTGACAAGCGGCCAAAAGGGGGCGGCAGGAGGGTTTTGACGGTTCTGGTCGGTACCCGGCTTTAGGTTGCCAGGCGGACATCGAGGCGAGCTCCCGGACGCAGATGGCCTCTCCGCGGCATGTCGGCTCGGTGTCCCCCGATGGGGCGTTAGCATCCAACCATGCATCCTACAGCAAGGCTTGTTAGAATGTTAGCTCGTTGCTACTCCGGTCCGGCTGGCTGTCTGCTGCTTCACGTGGTCAACAGTGTCGTTTTGCTTCGCCCATCCTTTCCTCCACAAAACCACCGTTCAGCTCCAGATCATGTATCCGAGCGCAGGAACCTCTGATCGGACAAAGCCGGCTGTCGGCTGGAGCTACGAGGCTGGAGCTATCTGGCTAAACTCGTGGGCACTGCCGAAAACTGACTGACTGCCAAAAACTGTCGGAAACTGTCGGAAACTGCCGCAAAACTTTGCAAATTGGCTTTAAAATTAAATATGTAATTATAATAATAATACTTTATTTATAAAGCCATTTAAAACAACCACAGCTGCAACAAAGTGCTGTACACAGGAAATTAAGAACATTTAAACACACACACACACAAAAAAAAATTCTTATTATTTTTATTAAATATGATGGCTCGTAAATTTGGAACCTCGTAAGTCGATGTGCTCGTAAATCAGGGACCACCTGTAAAGGTGCAACCTGTTTATGGATTTTTCCAATTTATTGACAATAATTGGACAAAGTGACTTATATAAAGGTGCGACCTATAGTCCAGAAAATACTGTATATGTTGTGCAACTTTATGCATAGTTCCAAAATCATGTCACACCACCTTTAATGTGTGATTGTTTTTGTTGCCCACTAGTCAACAAACACATCTCGGATATAGAGATGGGGTAGAGGTAGAGCAGCCGACTTGAGACCAGAAAGTCGCAATTCGACTCCTCACCACACATGTAACATGTGGTGGTGTCCCTGAGCAAGACACCTAATCCTTAATTGCTCCCAGGGTGGTTACATATAGCTGCCCACTGCTCCACCTGGGTGTATCTCAGATGTGATGGGTTAACTGCAGATAATTAATTTCATCATTGTATGGGAGCATGCAATGATGACAACACATAGCACTTACAGTGGCATCTCAAAATGAATATTGTATTGTATTTTTTGCTTATGCCAGTACATTCACATTTAACTTCAACCAAGTTCCTTGAAAAAGATTAGGCATGGAAAATTTTATTTTTTCAATGTTCCTATGCATTTGCTCCTGGTCTGTGTGTGGCAAAGAGAACATCCAGAAGGGAGAGGGCTTCAGGACATAGTTCCGCTCTACGTGGCCTCTAGTCTCCTCCCCACGCTGAGCCTGAAGGACTGCTACGCAGTACGCAGTGAGTCTTCCTCCGCTGCTGTGGTATCCTCCACTTCCTGTGCTGGTTTCCTTGTGATTTCAGAAGGCGTGAGCGAGGCCAACAAAATCTGCTTCAGTCTGTGTAGGTTGGATGACAGAAAAAAGAGAAACACACTGAAGAGGGGAGTTGATGCTGCTAGTTGCTGCTCATTTGTCAATGCCTAACCCCCTCCCCCTCAGGAAACCCTCCCATTTCTCCCACCATGTCCCTCCTCCTCTCTCCAGCCCCTTTTAACTGTCGTTAGTCTGTATGGGCGGGGGGTGCATTCCAGTACGGTAGCTTTGCAAGGCCAGTTTCTGCCTGTTTCTGTCCCTGTTCAGTTCAGATTAGGAGAGAGCGTTGATCAGGTCGCTAGCTAGCAGCCAGGCCCTGCTCTGCTCTGCCAGGCAGCTCGTCTCTACCACCCAGGATGCGTATTATGTGAGTGAAACCAATCCGTATCTGCACACCGCCCTGCTTTGTGGGGTTGAAAGTCCAGCACCACGCCAGCTGGAGCAGCTCCTCCAACGCTGGGATGAAAGAGGCCCAATACAGGGTTTGCAGTTCTCTTGGAGAAGAGTTGCAAACAAGCTAAACCAGGTAAAGGTCAGTAATGTTGAGCAAATACTGATGAATCAAAGGTAGGCCACAGAGCACGAGTGTTGTAGCATCTGGATTATAACCTTATTAACTCAATCCTTCCTTATGAGGCAACTGCATTCTTTTAGCTGTTAGCATCCTGATGTGCTTAACATCAACTTGAGGTTTTAACAAGTAAAAGCAGGATGTGGCGAGAGATTATTTCTAAATAAGAGCATGCTTGTAGCATGTGAGTGAGCAGATTTCCTCCTTTGTTGTTCTGTGAGTACCCACATGGCGTGCTGTGTGTTGATTGTGCTTTGCCTGGTTAGTAACATGCTGGTGAAGATTCTCAGTCATCCAGGACATGATCAAATCAGAACAAGCGTTCAATACAAAAACAACTGGACTTTATTTGTAACAGGAAACGTTTCGCCCTTCATACTTAGTTAGTAACGTTCAAGTAAGAGTGATCTAGTTATCTGACCAGGGTGGGTACCCGGTACTTTTTTCAGAGAACTTTTCTGGTGACTCCCACCCAGAATGTTCAGTTGTGCTGCAAAGGAATTTACATGGCACGAGGTGTTAGCATTTTGTTTGCTTTGATGTTTGTACTGAGAAATGTGGATTTTGTTGAATGAGAAAAGGACGGTCATGGCCAGAGGGAGGACACACAAACGGTTGATGACTAAAGGCATTGCACCATGGGAAGGCCTATCGGAAAACTTCTTGCTTTTTACATTTGACTCAACTTGCAATCCTCAAGAGTTGGTGTTGTCCTTCCTTCACTGTCCCGCCTGTCAGGATTTCACTTTATCTGTCTTCTTCACTCCACAGATCATTATTAGAGACCCTAATCAAGGCGGTCGTGACATCACAGAAGAGATTATGTCAGGGGGCCGTAGTGGCTCTACACCAACACCACCACATGTGAGCAAAATAGCAACTTCTTAAATATATAAAATAAATAAATATACAGTATTGATTTTCAGTGGAGGACCTCTTAAAATAAATTACCGGGTAACTGGTGTTGTTGTACATTGTGTAAGACCAAAAAACATGCTTGTTAGGCTGATTGGTGACTCTAAATTGACCCTAGGTGTGAGTGTGAGAGTGGATGGTTGTTTGGTGTGAGTGAGACAGGTCCCTCTTGTAAATGAGTCCCCGTGACTCAACGAGGCTAGCCTGTATAAATAAAGGTTGAATGAATGAATGAATGGTGTATTTTACTGTTTATATTTGGTAACAGGTACTTTACAGAAGTCCAAAACCAAAATCTAGTTCACATCAGTGTTTATGTTGTCATCATCTCTTTTGTTTTTGGAAACTTACATAAAAAAGTAACCATTTGAATAATACTGTTTATAAACACTTGAGCAAATATTCTGTGTTCAAGTGTTGCACTATAAGCTGTGGAAGAATAAACTCTTTTTATTGAACACTGTTGTGTTGTTTTATAACCAATGGGGCCCTGATATTGTTTTCTGCTGAAACAGAACAATGTGTGTTGTCCTCACTGCCCTGTTTGTGTGTCTCCCTACAGACAGCCATATCTGGATCAGAGAGTCCAGTGCTGCCCCAGGCTAACGGCGAGAGCATCACAGCTGCTGCTACACCAGTACTGGTTAGACCCGGTGAGTGCAGTACCTGTACATTTATACTCATCAATGCTTCAACAACATTTGGAGGGGTAGGGGTGCGAATCTCTTAGTGTCTGGAGAATCGATTCGATTCCAATTTTTGGTGTCACGATTCGATTCAAAATCGATTTTTCGATTCAGAAACGATTTTCGATTCAGAAACGATTTTTTTCTATTGAAATGGTCATAATTTTAGTTTCAGTTACAGTATGTAAGTGACAACCTGAAAAGAATAACAACAATGTAAACAGAACATTTATTTAAAACAATAATTTTAGGTTCCTTATTGTATCAAAATTTTTGCATCATTTGATATTTATACCAAAAATAGGAACAATATATACCGGTATACGGTAATATAATAACAATAATACAGGAGTGCATAAAATTCTGTAACTTAAATTTCCAGTACTGTATTAGCTTACCGGTAGTTGCCTGGATTTCTCTAAAACAATAAAATAAAAATCTAGGAACAATAATTCATCCATCCATCATCTTTACACACTTCTTCCTTTTCAAGTCTCAAGGGTCACTGGTGTCCATGTCCAGTCATCACTGTGTGAGAGGTGGGGGACACCTGGACAGGTCTCCAGTCCATCAGACAAATAATTCAAAATATATAAATACAAAGTAAACAGACTTCAGCCTACCAAAGTGCATTAACCTTTAACTCAATATAAAATACAGACTTCACAGTTTTTTTTAACCATATTGATTCATATTTAGTAAATATTTAACAAAATTTCAAAACCTGTGCAAACCTGCATTTAAATCTCTTCTGAACTTTAAAGCTTCAGTATGTAGCTTTTTTTATGAACATATTTCTTCACTCTGTCACTACCTCCTGACAGACTGATGTTAGCCAGGTAATCTCTGAAAAAAAATTAAAAAAAAATATTGTCCCCTTGCTTCTCCAGGTGGTAAATAAGCATTTCTAAAAAGAAAAGGTGACCCGCCATTTTCCAGCCAATAAAAACAGAGTTTGTAACCAGCCAATAAAAACAGAGCTTGAATTTGAAATACAACAGACCACAAGGGGGCAGAGCCATATATGGCTCTGAGGGGGAGGGATCAGAATGCTTTGCCTGTTGAAAATATTTCTAAGTGCTGCAGTTCTACAGAAACTGCATACTGAACCTTTAATTTATAAACCATAAATTGTATCATTTAGAACTGGCTGCAGTCGATGTGTCTCATCTGGTCTCTCCAACCTGTTAAAAGACAAATTACATTAAGTTTGTTATACAACTTGTCTATAAGTTTTAGTATAATGTGAGAAAACAAGTTACCTTAGAGCTGCATCAGAACTTCTCCCACGTTATTCTTGTTTCATGCTGGAGCTGTGTGGAGCTATATCTACATGAAGGAATAACGTACATTGCTTCCAGCTTGTTAAAAACTAAACCCTCAACTAAAACTAAACCCTCAACGTCCACTGAGCTGTCTGTTCATAAATCCTTTGTGATACAGCAGGAGATGGAGAGAGAAATCTTTGCAGCAGACTTTGCTGGTCGGCTGGTTTCACTTTCATCTTCCTCACATTTTATTGTATTTCTAAAATACTGAACCGTAATTTTATTTGACACTTCTTGCAAACAACCATTCTCTTGTTAAGGTTTGTCTTCCCCCAGAACATTGTAGGATCTGAAATGAGTTTTAAAGACAAAGGAGCGGGTTGATTCGCGCTGTCTCCCTCCTCCTCCATGCTAGCAGGCTCCATTCAGATAAAGGAAGCTGGTTAACTAGCTTGCTGTAAGGTGGCCTACATGGCCAAAATTATACGGCGGCCGAACGGACACAAAATGTAATATGCAGTACGCTCAGAAGTAGGAGTGGAAAAAATATAAAATTAAACACATTTTAAAATCGATTTTCTGGCTTTTAGAATCGATTCTGAATCGCCAGGACTAAGAATCTAGATTATTTTAAAAATCAAATTTTTCTGCACCCCTAGGTAGCATGGTGTTACAGTGGTTGGTCAGTTCTCCTATAGCAACAAGATCTGTGGGTTTACGTTTACTGCTCTTTCCTCCTTCAGTCTGGTCAAAGACGAATCTGTCGGGTTAGTCAGTGATTCCAAATTGTTCACATCAGAGTGTGAGGGTTGATGGTTGTGTGTTTGTCCTGTGACTGTCTGACGATCAGTCCAGGGAGTATCACCTTTCAATAATGGCTCCTGGAAGAGACTTTCATTTAGCCTATTTGGAGGCAGATTTGTTTGGATTCTTGGCAATGTTTGAGGCCAATTTTACACAATCTAATTTTGATTCACTGATATATATATACTGTATATATATATATATAATATATGTTTTAGGTGGATATGATGAACAAAGTTGTTTAAAAACAGCTGATTTGATAGCTAGTTTTTCAGCTGTCTGAAAAGACTATAAAGTCTATTGGTAAAACTGGAGGTGGTGTGAAAAAGCCACCAGTCTCTCTGCTTCTATTTAACTTTGAATGTTCAAATTCCATCCATTATCTTTATCCGCTTGGTCCTTTTTGGATCGCAGGGGTCACTGGTGCCCGTATCCAGCCTTCACTGTGGGAGAGGCGGGGGACACCCTGGACAGGTCTCCAGTCCGTCACAGGGACACATAGAGACAAATGAGACGAACAACCATTCACTCTCTCACTCACACCTAGAGACAATTCAGAGTTACCAATCAGTCTAACATGCATGTTTTTGATATGTGGGAGGAAACTGGAGTACCTGGGGAAACCCCACGCATACATGGAGTGAACATGTAAACTTCACCCCGAAGAACCCCGACAGGGATTTGAACCAAGGCGACCTGCTCGCTGAGAGGGAGCAGCTCTACCAGCTGCACCACCGTGCTGCCCAGTGTTCAAATTAAAATTGACAAATAGAAAGAGAGTGATAGTATATATACCGGTATATATTTTTTGCATAGTTACTAATAAACCAGCAGACTGAGTGACAGCTCTGTTCATCAGGCAGTCAGGATGCTAAACACTCTGCCTGCTCTGCCCTCCCTCCCACTTGTACTGCCTTAATCACAAAAAACTTTCACACATTACCACACAACACAAAGATTTTAACACTGGACTCTGTGTCATCAAAACGGGTTATTCACTCAACTCACGGTCATGTGCTCATTCAGTTTGCACTAATTCTTATATTTGCACTAATGTTTGTATTACATTACTGCCTATAGTCATACTACTGTTTACATTTACATTTATTACTACTGTTTACATTTATTACTACTGTTTACATTTATTACTACTGTTTACATTTATTACTACTGTTTACATTTATTACTACTGTTTACATTTATTACTACTGTTTACATTTAGTCAAAGTCAAAAGTCAAAGTCAACTTTATTGTCAGAACTGCAATATGTACAGGACATACACAGGATTGAAATTGCGTTTCTCTCAGTCCCTCGGTGCAACAGTAACCATTTAAACACTAAAACACTGAAACATTTAATAAACATAAGCATAAAATAGTAAAAGTGTAACACTGTCCTGAGTTTTTGCATAGTAGTATAAAAGTATGAAAATTTACACCAACACTAAAACACTAAACATTTAATGAACATAAGCATAAAATGAAATAATAAAAGTGTAATACTGTCCTGAGTTTTTGCATAGTAGTATAAAAAAGTTTTTTATTTATATATTTATTACTACTGTATTATTACTACTGCTTACATTTATTACTACTGTTTACATCTATTACTACTGTTTACATTTACACTACTTTTTATATCTACACTACTGCTGATATATATATATTATTTTTACTAGCCTTATTGCATATGCCACTTTACCTCTATACTAATATCAACTACTTCATACATATACTGTGTACATAAACTTCATGTACTGCTTTGTCACTCTATTACAAATGTCAATGTCAGAACCTTCATTTTATTTTTTATAGATACAGTATACTTTTTATACTTTTATACTACTATGCAAAAACTCAGGACAGTATTACACTTTTATTATTTCATTTTATGCTTATGTTTATTACCGTAAGTGTTTTAGTGTTTAAATGGTTACTGTTACACCGAGGGACTGAGAGAGAAATGCAATTTCAATCCTGTGTATGACCTGTACATATTGCAGTTTTGACAATAAAGTTGACTTTGACTTTGATAAATAGCAGAATGGAAGGAGGATAATTGCAAAGAACAACTTGTGATTTGACAGCAGTCTTACTAAGGTGTTTTTCCAACTTTTTGACTATCCAGATGACAAAGAGAAACAAACGCCTCCTCTGTCACAGACCCCTGAGCCTGCTAAGACTGATCCCTCAGAGACCACCTCCAGTGACGCCAACACAAACGCACCTGATCTCCCTCTACTGTCAGAATCAAAGGCGGCTTCTCTTGACACCATTTCCACGCTTGCCCCCAGTGCTCCTGTTGCAGATGTGATGGATGTTCCCTTGCCTCCAAGGGAATCTGCACCAACCCCTCAATCAGGACCTGAAGTACCTGCCTACCCTGCGCCCCTTCCTGACCCTTTTCCTACGCCTTCTGCACAGAACAAAATGGACATGTTGGTCAACGAGGCGACAGAGGAGGTGTTGACAGAGGAAGATGCTACAGTGGAAGAGACAGACGCTTTAGACCCATCCACTGCTCAGCCCTCCAACACTAATGGTGTGGGTGAGGTAGAGCTAGAGAGGCCATTGGCCATGTTGCCACCCTGTCACTTGGACGACCCGCTAGAGTCTCCCATTGCACAGCCAGAGGAGCTGTGTCTGCGCAACGGCCTCCCACGCCCAGCTCCCCGGGACCCCGTTGCTCCTGTGGTCGGCATGTCAGAACAAGACGACAGCCCCATAGCTGAGCCGGATGTCAGTCAGCCCGTCACCTTGTCCTCTGTTACTGAAGTGGCCAAACAAATAGTCACAGACCCAACTGACCAGTCAGGACCTGCACACATTGTTGAGGACTTTCCAGTTAAAGAGGTTGTTCAGGCAGAACCTGCTCAGCCTGAGGCACAAGATACACTTCCTAAGGCTGTCCTGGATGTTAAACACAACGACCCAGTGCCCCAGTCTGACACCAGGGAAGAGACATCATCTCCTGCAGGACCTGTTTCCACAGCTGACAGCACGCCAGAGCCCATGCCTGCGCCTCCCCCTTCCACTGCAGAGGAGAAAGAGGACACTCCATCTACCCAGACTTTCACCCCTACACATGTAGAAACTAATATGCAAGGTCAGTGTCCTCCTCCTGTTTGAGGCCAACTTCTGTGATCTTGGTAAGCTCTTGAGCAAAATGCCACAAATATCCACAGTATTCCTACGCCCCATGACGCTTTGCGCGAAATGTGCACACGACTTCCGGTTGACCGGAAACACCGTTTGTTTACATGCGAGTAATACAGTTGAAGACTGTCCAAACTTTGTTGTTTTAGTTCATTAAAAATGTGGGAACACCACTCGTTTTGTTAAAAGAGGAGGGACAAATAAAAAGAAATTACAGATGTTACCTGATCGCGCAGACATAATTTAAAAATACATAAATAGCGAACGCGTTTGCTCCGGCCTCTCGGCTAAGGTTTGTTAGCAGCTATCTCGGCTAAAAATACCGGTCGCGTCTGAGATCTATCGTTTTAAGACAGTAAATCTTCCAAAACTCTCATTAATAAACCCTCCCCGAATAAAAAGATGTTACCTGATCGCGCAGACATAATTTAAAACTACATAAATAGCGAACGCGTTTGCTCCGGCCTCTCGGCTAAGGTTTATTAGCAGCTATCTCGGCTAAAAATACCGGTCGCGCCTGACATATATCATTTTAAGACAGTAAATCATCCAAAACTCTCATTAATAAACCCTCCCTGAATAAAAAGAAATTACAGATGTTACCTGATCGCGCAGACACAGCCATAGAGAAGGATGCAGGAACACTCTTTCTTTGTTTTGGGTCCGTGTTGAAAACACTGTTGTTTTAGCCAAAGATTTAGCTTGGTCCGGTTGTTGGTGCAGCCGCGAACAGCACAGCAGGTACCTGAACCCCGGTAGGACATTTCAGTAAACGTTCCGTTTAAACAAAAGCTGTGTTTGCTCCGATAAAATGAATGAAAATAACTTTCAAAAACACCCGCGATCCATACTCCGCCTATGGAATACAGGCACTTCCGGTGTCGGACAGGAAGTACAATGCACATTCGCTTCTACAGTGACACCCTCAGGAATACTGTGGATAAGTCATTCTTAGGATTTTTCTCAACAGCATTGCTTCTTGTTAGATACTTGTGCAGTGATCTGAGGTTGACTGTCAACTTTCTATAGCTGCTGTGTCTGTGCCAAAGAAGAAAAGGAAGATGAAGGATCTGAACAAAAAGGAGGCCGTGGGAGACCTCTTGGATGCCTTTAAAGAGGTTTGTCTGCAGTAACACTATTTTTTATTTATTTACTTAATCTAAAGTTGATTCAATCCTTTCCTGTGCTTACAAAACCCTTTGTAATGGTAGTACATCATGTAGATTGTATTGATGCACGCTCAATAATCCAGGTAGATAAAACTATCAAGGCTGATGGATTCTTCTGGAGAATCCTTCCAGAGGACCTGACTCAACCTTGTTAGATGTGTAGAATGTAATAATAATAATAATAAACTTTATTTGTATAGCACCTTCCTACAATGCCTTGCACTGACCAAGGTGCTTAACAGGACAGAAAATATAAAAACCGGTACAAGAAATCAGTGAAAATAAAATAAAAACAACAGCAATAAAAGGAGGCAATGGAAATAAAAATGCTACATACTAAAATACCAAAAGTAATAAAAGTTACACACTGAAAGCTTTTTTGAACAAGTGGGTCTTCAGTCTGGTTTTGAACAGAGTCAGATCAGAGGTGGCACGCAGCTCAAGGGGGAGGCTGTTCCAGGCTTTTGGGCCGGCAACAGAAAAGGACCGGTCTCCCCATTGTTTGTACCTTGAGCGAGGCACCTCCAGCAGGTGTTGACTGGCAGATCGTAAAGCTCTGCTGGGCTGATGGGCTTTCAAAAGTTCTGAGATGTAGAGAGGTGCAAGTCCATTCAGAGCTTTGAAAACAAACAGCAGCAGCTTGAACTGTATCCTGAACTGAACCGGGAGCCAGTGTAGAGAGGACAGGACAGGAGTGATGTGTTCATATTTCCGTGTGTTGGTCAAAAAGCGGGCGGCAGAGTTCTGTACAAGCTGTAAACGGGAGATGGAAGATTGATTAATTCCAACATACAAAGCATTACAATAGTCAAGTCTGGAGGTCACAAAGGCATGGATGGCCTTCTCCAGATCACTACGGCTGAGGAGTGACTTTACTTTAGAGAGCAGACGGAGCTGAAAGAAGCTGGTCTTGACAACAGAACTGATCTGTTTATCAAGCTTTAAGTTGGAGTCAAGCTGCACTCCAAGATTTCTGACCACTGGGTTGAAGTGGGGGAGGAGAAAACCAAAATTGGGACTGGGAAGGATGTTGTTGGTGTCATTGGGTGCACCAAATAAAATGCATTCAGTTTTATCTGTGTTGAGGTGGAGAAGGTTTTGAGACAGCCAGTGCTTAATGTCATTTAAGCAGTTGACAGTGTTTGAACTGGGTGAGGGGTTGGGAGTGACTGGCAGATAAATTTGTAAATCGTCTGCATACATATGAAAAGACAGATTATGGCGTGCAATGATTGATCCTAATGGCAGCATGTAGAGAGAAAAGAGAACTGGCCCCAGAATGGAACCCTGTGGTACGCCAGAGGTCAGAGGGGTTGATGAAGAGGAGGACAGATCACCTATCATGACAGAAAAGGTTCTCCCGGTTAGGTAAGATCTGAACCACTCAAGCACAGCTCCCTGGAGGCCAACCTGCTGAGACAAGCGGTTGATTAGTACCTGATGGTCGACGGTGTCAAAAGCTGCTGAAAGGTCTAACATCACCAGCAGAACAGGGTTTTTTTTTGCATCCAATGTAAAATAAACCAGGATGGTTTGCAGTTTGCAATTTTCATAAACCCAGAACTTATTCACATAGCAACAAATTAAACCTACCAAATGCTGAAACTAAACCTTTTTTAAGGCTAAGGTGATTCTGAATGTTTTGGCAGTAACACAGTAAAGGTAACAGCTTCGGGTGACTTTGCTCGCTGCTGGCGACCCCTGAAGAAGGGAGCAGCCAGGAAAAAACAAAAACAAATCTGAAAATGAATTTACAGTTTTTGCATTGATTCTGTCAAATCTGTTTAGTTTTCCTGTATTGTTACCAGTTTTTTAATGTTTGGGCACTTTTAGTGACATTAATTAGAATTTTCAAATACGATCCTCATAGTGGGATGTACACAAGTCTAAAATGTGTTTACAGTCATGAAAATCCTAGAAGTTGACACTGGAAGACTATTTTTGCCTTTGTATAGCTTTGTTATAAACATATGGGTAATATTAAAAAAATAATAACACAGTGTTTGCACAGTGCAAAAAAAAAAATAGTCCATTTATATTTGCCAGACTGGTAGATTTCTGGCTTTAACAACATTACTTCACTCAAAGGCTGTTTTACAAATTCAGCCCATGTGATCATTTAGTACAATTTGTTTTCCATATTTAGTCATTTATTGAATAAGAATTGTTATGAATATGCAGATATTTGATACACTACAAGCATTTGAAACGGACCCTCCCAGAGAGAACATCGTGAGTTTTAGAAAAGTACAACATAGACATACCTTTTCATTAATCCTGGGCATACAAATAAGCATATTTTAGTGTTAATGTAGTTTGATTCCATGAACTTAAGTTACAGAATCTTCAGGTTTTCATAAGAGAGTCAAACGGGCTGTGCTTGCTCCCACAGCGGCACCCTTTCTGGTAGCGGGAGTTTGTTGTGACGTGTGTCAGACATGTCTGTATGCTAATAATGTTTGAACACATTCCATTTAATATGTTACATTTTAAATTAAAAAGTCCTGGGAGGTTGGGATGATGTGTGGGCTTTGGTGTCTCCCCAGCCACACAGAATAATTAGATATGTATGGACGTTTGTTCACTTTTTACACGCCTTGATTTTTATGGCGGGGCTGTCTGTTCCACCGAGAGGGTATGGCATTAGGGAGGTGTGGTCTGGAATTACGTAGGCAAGAGTACCGGTAGTATTTATAAGAACAGTAATTCATACCAACAGAATAAAATAAACTAATGGATTCAAATTTGTTTTTTGAGATCTCTGTGATTTGGATGCAAAATCTCCACAATAACTCATCTGCTTAATCCCATTAAACAAACTCCTGAGGAATCTGTTCAAAAATGCAACAAAATTCTGGCTACGCCCATGTCAACACCTGCCCTGGTAACTCTAAACAGCTCTTCTCCACAATAACTCATCTGCTTAATCCCATTAAACAAACTCCTGAGGAATCTGTTCAAAAATGCAACCTGTTCCTTTCATCATTTAAAAACAAAGTTGACACTATCAGATCTCAGCTCCACAACCTCCCTGATCTTCGTTTACCATCTACCCGTCTGCATCCTGGGTCCCTGAGCAGCTTTGATGAAGTTGTTCAGAGTGAGGTGGAGGCCATCATCAAGAAAATGAAGCCTTCATCCTGCGCCCTGGATCCCTTCCCCTCGTCTCTCATAAAATCCAATCACTCTGCAATTAGCCCATTGATCACACAAATAATAAATCAGTCTCTACAATCTGGTCATGTTCCACTGCCTCTAAAAACTGCCATCATTAAGCCTCTTCTGAAAAAATCTAATTTGGATCCCGACATTTTTTCTAATTACCGCCCAATTTCCCACCTCCCATTTCTGTCTAAAGTGCTGGAAAAAGCAGTTGCTGCTCAGCTGCAGGACCACCTACAACAACACTCTCTGTATGAGAAGTTCCAGTCTGGCTTCCGTGCAGCTCACAGTACTGAGACGGCATTGCTGAGAGTTACAAATGATGTCCTCATGGCTGCTGACACTGGTTCTCCCTCCATCCTTGTCCTCCTTGACCTCACTGCAGCTTTCGACACTGTGGACCATAATATCCTCCTCCACCGTCTTCATGTGGAGGTCGGTCTCTGTGACACTGTCCTGGACTGGTTCAAATCTTTCCTCTCCGATAGGCTGGAATGTGTTAGTCTTGGCAATGCCACTTCCCAGACAGTCGGTGTCTCCTGTGGTGTCCCTCAAGGGTCAGTTCTGGGGCCCCTGCTGTTTTCCCTTTACATGCTGCCTTTAGGTCAAATTATTAATCAGTTCAACATTTCTTTTCACTGCTATGCCGACGATACACAGCTTTACATCAGGACTGGAGCATCCTCATCATCCCCATCTTCATCTTCACTCACTGCCCTCTCTACCTGCCTGGAGGAAATAAGGGCATGGATGAATCAGAACTTTCTTCAATTAAACTGCTCTAAGACTGAGGCCATATTGATTGGCACCCCTCACCAGATACAAACATCAACTTTAACAACAATCTCCTTCTCTGGTCAAGACATCCCCCTCTCCACCTCTGTTACAAATCTTGGAATAAAAATGGACTCTCATCTTACATTTGAAAATCACATTAAGCATCTGTTTAAAACCTGCTTCTTCCATCTTCGAAACATCTCCAGACTTCGCCCATCTCTGACTTTTCCTGATGCTGAGAAACTCGTCCATGCCTTTGTCTCCTCCAGGCTCGACTACTGCAACTCCCTGTTTATTGGTATCCCTGGCAAAAACCTTCAGAAACTTCAATACATTCAAAACAGTGCAGCAAGGATTCTGTTGAGAGTTCGTAAATTTGAACATATTACACCCATTCTCCATAACCTCCATTGGCTTCCTGTCACCTACAGAATTCAGTACAAAACTGCTCTCATTACACATCAATGCTTGCACGGCACTTCACCTGACTATCTAAAGGACATTCTTGCACCATATTCATCCACCCGGTCTCTACGATCACAGAACAGTAATTTCCTTCATATTCCTCGGACCAAATTGAGGACCATGGGAGACCGAGCATTCTGTGTGGCTGCCCCCCGCCTGTGGAACTCCCTCCCTGACGACCTGAGAGCTCCACAGTCACTGGTTGACTTTAAAAGCAGCATAAAGACTTTTCTTTTTAAGCAAGCCTATTCTGCCTCCACATGATTTTATCTTTGATCTTACCTGATATCATTATTGATTTTACTTGATTTTATCACTTGTTTTATTTTATTTATTTTTTAAGCAAGCCTAATCTGCATCCACATGATTTTATCTTTTGATCTTAGTCGATATTATTATTGATTTTATTTGATTTTATCACTTGTTTTATTTTGATCTTTGCTTTGTTACACTTTGTAGCACTTTGAGATTTTTATTAATGAAAAGTGCATTATAAATTGAATTCATTATTATTATTATTATTAATAAGAAATAACACTCGCACAGGTAAAGCTTGGTTTATACTTCTGTCTTACGTCTTTTACCCCCCGTTGAGTGAAAATTTGAGTGATAAAAAGTTGTGCAACTCCTGGCTGCACTCCTGCTGTGATCTCCCGGTGACAGCCCGTCTTGTATGCAGCGTCTTGCAGTTCTGCTTGGGGGCCACGTACAAGACGGGCTGTCACCGGGGGATCACAGCAGGAGTGCAGCCAGAAGTTGCGCAATGTTTGTTCACGCAACAGGGGGTAAAAGACGTAAAACAGGGAGTCTTGCAGAGTATAACCCAGCCTTAAAGGACAACACCCACCATGACACTAACAATTCACCATATTGGACAATTACTGTAATTTATTATTAGGTCTATTTTCATTTTTGCATTTGGGCCAGGCGAGGGTTAAAAAAAAAAAAAAAAAAACACTCCCGAATGAATCCGGAAACCTGGCCGAAGAGTCCCGAAGTGTCATGTGACTTTTGTTACATCTCCACCCAGAAGGCAGAAGGTAGGAGTGAGTTTCCATGGAGGTTTATGAGAGAGAGTGGAGTTAAAACTGCATATTTCCTGCATATTTCCTGGTGCATTTGTGTGTATATGGACCAGCGCTCTGATTTTATTTATTATTTATTTTATAACACCGCTGCGGACCTGTTGCTGCTCTCATTCATTCTGCCCAGAGGAGCGAGCCGCGAGCCGCGCGCGTCTCTGGCTCCTCTTCCGCTGGTCACCTTTGAAGTTCCTCGTGCCGGTGTAATTTGCTCCCTCGAGTGTATGTACTGTATTTGCTCTCGTCAGCCTTGTTGCGGGGAGCACGGGTCGGGGAGCACGCGCGCACGCAGAGCTCAGCTGTGCGGCTGCCTTTCTGGTCACGGGGGGAGAGAATAAAAAGCCGATGCGGAAATGAATGAATTTGTCGCGATCAAACGAATTAAACTAGTATGTCTAAGTGGATGCTCGCTCAGAATATGATAGACATGAGTGAGCGACAGCAGGATTAATCAACACAGGCAGCTTTAGGGAATATTTAAAAATGCTTCGCTTTTTCTTTTCCTCGCTCGCCTGTAACTCCAAGGCGGAACTTTAGTGACGTGAATGCCCATATATGGAGAGGGGCAGATTTTCCCGGAGCTTCTGCTAAAATCTGCTATAAATCATGAAATAACACATTTGGCGTTATTTCTCCACAATATAAGTAAACGCTCCTGTATTATTTTTAAATAAACTAATAAATATTAATGGCGATGCAATTTGAAAACATGGTGGGTGTTGTCCTTTAAGTTTGTCCTCACAGACTTACATGTATTCCAGTCACTTTTTCATTAGGTTTTTCAGAGAGAGAGTCAGAGTCAGAGAGTCTTTATTGTCATTTGCACCGCATGTGGTACATGTGATGAAACGAGATTATGTACACAGGGTCCCAGTTACATTCAACAACAAAATGTAAGAGAAAAACAGTAATAACATCTAGAATTAACTAAGAAAAACATCAACTAGTAATACACTAAGCCTAATATAGTGCTTAGTGCTTTTGTTTCTTTTTTATTTGATTTGATGTTTATTCATTCATTTTAAAAGAACAATACAAGACAGTTTCATCAGATACAAGATTACAAGTAGGATAAAATGAAGGGAGCAGAAAGAAGATGAAATCTTATTATATCTGCCCCTATTTCACAGTTTGTTCAACCAATGATAACTTTCAAGCAACATCACAGAATGAATAGTTCTACCTATTTTCCTAACTGTAATACACAAACTACATCACAAAATGAATAATTCTACTTAATTTTCCTGACTGTAAAACATAAACTAGATCACAAAATGAATAATTCTACTTAATATTTCTAACTGTAATACACAAACTACATCACCCATAATTCTAATTAATTTTCTAATTCTAATTTTTTTTTTTTTTTTTTTTTTTTTTTAATTTTTTTTTTTTTTTTTCTTGATGAACAAAAGCATTTCTGCTTTGTCACCAGACAGGCGACTTCTTTTCTCATCTACTACATGTCCAGCCAAGCTAAACAGGCGCTCGCTTTCAATGCTTGTGCATGGGGCAGAGAGATTCGGGCAAGTAGAGCAAGATGAGGGAAACAATTTTCATTAATCCTCCAGTAGACCAATGGGTCCTGGCCCCTTTCGACAGGAAAGAAACAGGTAGTTCTGTACCTGCATAGCTGAAGGGCTGGCCAGCTGTTGCTCCTTTTCAATGTTCTCCTTTAAGATTTCGTTGTGAACTGCAAACAGTAGACTACACCTTTTTGCTGCAGATTCATCGATGTCAGGAGGCCCCACTTCAGAGAATGTTCCTGCAGCAGGTGTGCATCTGGTCCCCCCTCTGCTGAGAAGTAGTGATTCTTGTACCTTGTTTTGCATAAACAAAGAAAGATGGGTCAATCATTGTGTTTTGTATACATTAAAAGTTTTTTTAAATTGCATGTAAATAAAGAAATGCATTTGAAATGCATTTCTTCATTTACATGCAATTTAAAAAATTTAAATTAAATTTAAAATAAACATTTCTTGATAGAAATTTTCAATAAAGAAATGTTTATTTTACATTTAATGTAATTGTGACTAAAATAGAATATTCACAGTTACTTACCTTGGATCCAGAATAGTGGCCAAGCTGTACAGGGGCTCATCATGCTCAAAGTTGATGAATCTTTTCACAACAGCCTCCAGCAATGCAGCTTTGGCTTTACCCACACCACGGTCTGTGCTTGAGTTCTTGATGACGTTTGAATTGTTCGTCAATCCACTGTGCAGTAAAACTTAACATGGACATTAAACTTACATCAGAAGTCCAGATGTCTGTTGTAAAGCTGAGAGTATTTGGATTAGCTTAGGCTGCGGGTGTCTCTCAAAGCTTGGCTGAACATCTCCGGTAATGCAACATCAGAAAAATATCTCCACCTCGGCATATAATATCGTGGGCTCACGTGCTTCATTAAGCTTCTAAAACTTTTGTCCTCAACGATTGAAAAGGGCTGGTCGTCTAATGCCATGAACTCCATCACTTTCCTCGTGGTAGCTTTGCTCTTTTCATTGCTCATAAAAGTTAACAGCGGCTGTGAAAACCACCAACTGGCTCGTTGTTAGCGCTAGCTTTAGCTTAGCATTAGCTTGTTGCTCGCTTCAAACGTTGCACACTTGGCTGAGTGGTGATTTCTTAAATGGCAAACAAGTGTTTTTGTATTAAAGGTTTTTGTTGTGGCTCCACCACGACTTACTTCGGCTTTACACAAATTGCGATATTTTGCTCATTTTAAAATAGTAAAACTTCCAAACAGACAACATGGCTGCTCCGAGTGACCTGTGTTGACTGTTTAACGCGCATGTGCAGCAGACGTGACCTGGTGGGCGGGTCGGTTAGTCAGCCCCCTCTCAGCCCCACCCCCTCTCACAGCAGAGAAAAAGGGACCGCGGCTGATTTTCAGACCTTTGATGCGATCGGTGGATAAAATCGGTTTCTCATTTAACGATTGGCCGATCGCCGATTTCCCCAAGTTAAGGAAATCGGGGCAGATCGATCGGCCGGTCGATTTATCGGTGCATCCCTAGCCCGGACCCTATCCGGATCCGCTCATTAAAGAAGGTTTTTGGGTACATCCGGTCCGGATCCGTTTTGGACCCGCTCATGGAATGCTTCATCCGGCCCGGATCTGTTTTGGATCCGTTCATGGAACGCTTAATCCAGACCGGATCCGTTTTGGACCCGTTCATGGAATGTTTCATCTGGCCCGGATCCGTTTTGGACCCGTTCATGGAATGCTTCATCCAGCCCGGATCCGTTTTGGACCCGTTCATGGAATGCTTCATCCGGCCCGGATCTGTTTTGGATCCGTTCATGGAACGCTTAATCCAGACCGGATCCGTTTTGGACCCGTTCATGGAATGTTTCATCCGGCCCGGATTCATTTTGGACCCGTTCATGGAATGCTTAATCCAGACCGGATCCGTTTTGGACCCGTTCATGGAATGTTTCATCTGGCCCGGATCCGTTTTGGACCCGTTCATGGAATGCTTAATCCAGACCGGATCCGTTTTGGACCCGTTCATGGAATGTTTCATCTGGCCCGGATCCGTTTTGGACCCGTTCATGGAATGCTTAATCCAGACCGGATCCGTTTTGGACCCGTTCATGGAATGCTTCATCCGGCCCGGATCTGTTTTGGATCCGTTCATGGAACGCTTAATCCAGACTGGATCCGTTTTGGACCCGTTCATGGAATGTTTCATCCGGCCCGGATTCATTTTGGACCCGTTCATGGAATGCTTAATCCAGACCGGATCCGTTTTGGACCCGTTCATGGAATGCTTCATCTGGCCCGGATCTGTTTTGGATCCGTTCATGGAACGCTTAATCCAGACTGGATCCGTTTTGGACCCGTTCATGGAATGTTTCATCCGGCCCGGATTCATTTTGGACCCGTTCATGGAATGCTTAATCCAGACCGGATCCGTTTTGGACCCGTTCATGGAATGTTTCATCTGGCCCGGATCCGTTTTGGACCCGTTCATGGAATGCTTAATCCAGACCGGATCCGTTTTGGACCCGTTCATGGAATGCTTCATCCGGCCCGGATCTGTTTTGGATCCGTTCATGGAACGCTTAATCCAGACCGGATCCGTTTTGGACCCGTTCATGGAATGTTTCATCTGGCCCGGATCCGTTTTGGACCCGTTCATGGAATGCTTCATCCAGCCTGGATTCATTTTGGACCCGTTCATGGAATGTTTCATCTGGCCCGGATCCGTTTTGGACCCGTTCATGGAACGCTTAATCCAGACCGGATCCGTTTTGGACCCGTTCATGGAATGTTTCATCTGGCCCGGATCCGTTTTGGACCCGTTCATGGAATGCTTCATCCGGCCTGGATTCATTTTGGACCCGTTCATGGAATGCTTCTTCCGGCTCGGATCCGTTTTGGATCAGTTCATGGAACGCTTAATCCAGACCGGATCCGTTTTGGACCCGTTTATGATACTCATACCGGAGGCGGACTAATTTGGTCCAGAACCTTTATTCATCATGAATTGAGAGAAGTAGCTAAAAACTTGTATACCAGCTCCAATAAGACTCCATTCATCTAACCAGTTTAACATTGAACACATGAAAATAATTTATTGTGAAGCTGCAAAAGACCTAAAATTGGGTTCTGAGTAAATTTACTGTTTATGTTTGTTTATGTTTATTAAATTTGTTAATTTTTTTTACAAAAGAAACACAATACAAGACAATCCCATAAATGATAATGTACAAAATATAAAAAAATGAAAGGTAGCAGAAAGAAGAATAAATCTTATTATATCTGTCCCTTTTTACAAACAATCAGATTAAACAATAATAATCTTCCACCAACAGTACAAAATTACTTACTCTTTCTAATTTTCTAACTAATACAATACACAATACGTCATTTTATATATATATATATATAGTTTTATATATATACAGTTTATATATATACAGTTTTGAGGCTGCACAATGGCGCAGTTGGTAGCACTGTTGCAGGTGTTAAAATCCCAGCCAGATGTCTTTCTGCATGTTCTCCGTGTACATGCATGGGTTCTCTGGGTACTTCATCTCGTCTGTTATCCACAAACCATGCTGTACTGTTCTCCCTAAATACCGTATCTTTCGGCATATAAGTCACAGTTTTTGCCTAATTTGCATGTCCTGTGACTTATATGGCAAAGCAACGTATTTATGGATTCCCCCCCCATATTTTTAGACCAATTTTTCGCTGAGATATGACCGTTTCTATTCATTCTGACTGAAAAAAAAATGGAGCAGTACCACTGTCGGCCACTAGGGTCGCTAAATGGCCCTCTAGGCTTTTGGCGACTACCGGTGTACCTGTATGTGTACGGATATTTTAGAGCAAAAAAAAGTCCTGCTGGATGGACAGCGTGTGCGCGCACATCATGCTGCAATTTAAAGATAAAATTAAAGTGTTTAACTCCATTCTTGCATCATCCTGGGAGGCTTGACCAAAGTGCTGCAGCCTCTGGACATTTCTGTGAACCGGAGCTTCAAAGCAGCTCTGCACCACCTTTGGGAGGAGTGATGGTGGACGGAGAGCACAGCTTCACGGCTACAGGACGGATGTGCCACGCAACGTTCAAGCAGGTCCTTGGATGGATGGATAAAGCGTGGACCTCAGTCAGTAAAGAATCCATCCGTCAGGGTTCAGGAAGGCAGGATGTTTGCTGGACGTGGAGGAGGAAGAGGAGGCAGCTGCATCAACTACCTGTTACCCGAGGAGTTGGCAAAACTCTTCACCAGCGACAAAGAGGATGAAGAATTCAACGAGTTTGAATAAAAATACGGTAAATAAATAAATAGGTGTTTCTGTCATCATTATGGGAGGGTGAGCGTATACCGAAGTAATTTTAAAGCCGCTTTATTTCGTTGGCTTCATTTTGCCATATTTTAACTGTCAAAGTGCATTTATTAAGAAAGGTTCAGCTCAGACACATCTTTACTATAATGTCAGCAAACAAATATATATTTTTAGGTGCTTATCTTGTTAAATTTTAAAGAAATGCAGCGTTTCCACTCGCTGCGCACGCACGCTTTACAGCACCGACGTAGCAAAACTATTTTTAAAATTCAGCTGATTTGACCATTACATGCATTTATTAAGGAAAAGTTCAGCTCAGACACATCTTTGCTATAATTTTCAGCAAACAAACAATTGTTTTTAAGTGTTAATTTTGTTAAAGTCCTCCGTGCACGCTCCTGTGGTCATTTGGTAGCCAATCCATTTTTGGCAAAACACCGGCCCACATTTCCGGGTTGTCAGCGGTGATGCAAAATAGATGCGACTTATACGGCGGTGCGACATGTTTATGGATTTTTCCACTTTATTGGACATAATTGGACTGATGCGACTTATAAGGCGGTGCGACGTGTACAGCGAAAAATTCGGTACTTTGTTACTGTACTTAAGTACATTTTTCATGTACATGTATCTGTACTTTCTACTTTCTACTACACTACATTTCTATAATGTGTTGTGTTACAAGTTACATTCATGTTGCAGCTTTTTGATTTATCGTTAGTTTGAAAGTAACTGATGTTGAGAGAGGGGAGTTGGTCCATTGAATCACTGCAAAGTGGACAGGTAACATTAAATCCTCCTTCAAGAAGAGCTGGTCTATAAGTCATTGAGCTGGGAGCACCCACAGCACCACTAACACACACAAAATGGATTCTACCACGGAGAGTCAGCCAGAAGATACACAACACCCATGACCTTATTGAAAGATTCTTGAAAGATTCTTGAAAGACTATTGAAATATTATTGAAAGACTATTGAAATATTATTGAAAGACTATTGAAATATTATTGAAAGACTATTGAAATATTATTGAAAGACTATTGAAATATTATTGAAAGACTATTGAAATATTATTGAAAGACTATTGAAATATTATTGAAAGACTATTGAAATATTATTGAAAGACTATTGAAATATTATTGAAAGACTATTGAAATATTATTGAAAGACTATTGAAATATTATTGAAAGACTATTGAAATATTATTGAAAGACTATTGAAATATTATTGAAAGACTATTGAAATATTATTGAAAGACTATTGAAATATTATTGAAAGACTATTGAAATATTATTGAAAGACTATTGAAATATTATTGAAAGACTATTGAAATATTATTGAAAGACTATTGAAATATTATTGAAAGACTATTGAAATATTATTGAAAGACTATTGAAAGACTGTTCAGTACAGCAGGACAGATTCTCTCTCCCTAAAGAGCCAGACTGGACTCAAAAAACTTTGAAAACCAACTTCTTCTGAACTTGAACAAGAAATTCTTGCTGCAATATTAAAATGTGTCAGTTCATGATGTTAGGAGACAAGAGATGTCTCCAAATGTCTCAACACTCAGGTCCAAGTTTTGAAAATTATGTCAGGAAGTTAAAATATTGCTCATATTGACCCTTTACAAGGTTGACTAGACCGTATTTTAACTAGAGTTGATGACAAACTGGAGGTAAAATGATCAGAGCATGTTCCTTTGTTACGTGTGTGTAATGCTCCTTTATTCAGGCAGACGACTTTTAATTAAATGTGTTTACTGCAGTTAAAATGACACATATGTTCTGCTTTGTGTTAAATCAAAACTTTCAAAAGGTATAATCATTCCTCTTTCTTATTTTGCTTAATGGCATTTAACTCTGCAGGTCATCCCTGAAATTCTGATGCACAGAATCAAGTCCCAGTGTGAACTCTCTAACTTCCGCTCTCGACAAGGCAAGTCGCATATCTTTTTGCTCCTTCCTTCCCTAAGTTTTTTTTCCTCCTCCCTGCTTGCTTTTTGTCTCGTCTGACTCTTCAGCGCTCACTCGAACCAATTTGCGATGGAATTAGTAAATTGGGCTGTTTCTTCAATAGATAAGATTTTTTCCACGAAGCGGACCGTGCCAGGAGAAGCGGTCTGCCCCTCTGACACACACGCGGCTGGATACATGATGGACTCATGGGGACAGTGGCAGCCTATGTGTTTGACCGTCTTGAGTGTCGAAGACGTGGAAGATTTGTGGATTATTGGACTATTAGTAGCAGCTGCTCTGTTTTTTGGCATCGGAGGAACTGTCTGCTACCTGAAGCTGAGGAGGGCTTCGGCGGCTATCAGCGCGCTGGCGAAACTCCCTGATCAGCATGATTCTCTGATCCGGGCCGTGAGCAACTCATCCCAGCTGTTGTATGAGCTCAATCGCACGTTGGGTGCGTCGGTGGACTACCGCGGACCTGCTGGGCGTTTTGGAACTCGTTTACAGCCGCCTGGGTCCCAACTGGGCATGGATGGGGGTTCATAGACCGGAACCTCATATGATTTGGAATTTTGGCTCTGAAACAGCGTCTGGACTTGGAGGCTGCAGTGAAAAAGAACACTGTGGTCTGAATTGGAATAAACAAAAAGACTATCTAATCTGGTTTCTGCACACGTCCTTGAAAAGAGGCCTGTTTGGAAACTTTCTCCTGGAGCGTAGAGTTGAAGTGCCCTTGCTGACCTCCCTCACCCGCACCCCCCAGAGATCTCTGTGTGTGGCTCGGATGACGCCCAGCTGAACAAACTGCTGAACTGTGTTCTTTGAAGTTACTCACAGACTAAATATCTCCTTGCCTGTCGTCAAAACTGCAACAATGTCTCGTGTGACTGTGCTTTCGCTGATAGAGTTTTTGAGACTTTATCATGGAGTGTCCTCAGGCAATCTTTGATAAATTCTTTTTTTGAATATCACAAATGATACCTACTGTGCTTTTCCTTTTTCCATATCTGTTTTGCTCTTCATCCATGATGGATGAGAGATGGCCGCGCTGACGAACATGCGTGTTTTGAACATGCGTGTTTTGAATTGCAGCAGCTTAACATTCTCTGACCTCTGGATGACTGTGTTTACATGATCACGTTGTATTGGTTTACTGGTGCAATGTTAATAAAAATCTCTTATCTCTTATCTCTTAACTGTGTCACAGAGTAAACACAATAAAAACATGCATTATCTGCAGCATTGTGCAGCATGGTGGCACAACTGGTAGAGCTGCTGCCTCTCAGCGAGCAGGTCCCCGGTTCAAATCCCGGTCCGGGGGCCTTTCTGGGTGGAGTTTGCATGTTCTCTCCGTGCATGCGTGGGTTTTCTCCGGGTGCTCCGGTTTCCTCCCACAGTCCAAAAACATGCATGTTAGGCTGATTGGTAACTCTGAATTGACCCTGGGTGTGAGTGAGACAGGTCCCTCTTGTAAATGAGTCCCCGTGGCTCAACGAGGCTAGCCTGTATAAATAAATGTTGAATGAATTGTTCATTAAAATGACTCAACACTATTAATGTATTACAGAAAATATACGTACAGTAGGTACACTTAATAATTTTTTAGACCATTGCATTAGGTAATAATAATAGTAATAATAATAATGTCCTTTTCTGTCATCTGTGTATGTTTCCCATACACAGACGAAATTTGTCTCTGCATTTAACCCAACCACCACCAGGTGGTGCAGTGAGCAGCCATAGAAAGCACCCGGGGAGCTGGAGAATTAGGTGTGCACTCATAGACACCCCAAGGTGTGTAGTCCTTCGGGTCCCAAGTCGGAAGCCCTGCCATCACACCATCTTGCATTCAGCAAGTACTTTTACTTTAAAACTTTAAGTATTTTTAAAAGCAAGTACAGTATTTATTTACTTTTACTTAAGTAAAAATATTAATATGGTACTTCTACTTTTACTAGAGTACAATTTTTTTCTGTTTATTTGTACTTTTACTTAAAGCTCCGCTGACATCATCTTTTAACTTTCCATAAAATGGCACAACATATATATATATATATTAAGATTGACCTCTGATCGTTTTTGCTAAAACAATGTGAAATTAATGAAAATTCCTCTCCAAAATAGTTTAAAATTAGCGCCGTTTATTTACACGGTAAATTTGGGTTTTTCCGGTCACATGATTGTGACGTCAGATACAGATCTCTGCTCCAACGGCACATTTAATACAATGGAGAAAGATACAAACGCATCCATCGAATTTAGCCATTTAAAACTTTAGATTTTAGCGATTTGGCTTCAGTTCGTGAAGAAGAAGTTATTTTGAGTGATAAACAACAAACAGCAAGGTTTCTTTTGTCCGTGTTGCTTTTTTTTTCAGGAGAGGTTTCACATACATGAAGTGAGCACCAGATGTCAGCAAAGCAGAGCAATCTACAGTGCTCTGTAAGAGTTATCACGATAGCTTTGCTGACATCTGGTGCTCACTTCATGTATGTGAAACCTCTCCTGAAAAAAAAAGCAACACGGACAAAAGAAACCTTGCTGTTTGTTGTTTATCACTCAAAATAACTTCTTCTTCACGAACTGAAGCCAAATCGCTAAAATCTAAAGTTTTAAATGGCTAAATTCGATGGATGCGTTTGTATCTTTCTCCATTGTATTAAATGTGCCGTTGGAGCAGAGATCTGTATGTGACGTCACAATCACGTGACCGGAAAACCCCAAATTTACCGTGTAAAAAAACAGCGCTAATTTTAAACTATTTTGGAGAGGAATTTTCATTCATTTAACATTGTTTTAGCAAAAACGATCATAGTTCAATCTTAATATATATATATATGTTGTGCCATTTTATGGAAAGTTAAAAGATGATGTCAGCGGAGCTTTAAGTACAGTGTTTGATTACTTTCTCTACCACTGAATGAATGAAAATGTGAATACCATATTTTCCAGCGTATAAGTCACACCTTTTTTCCTAATTTGCATGCCCTGCGACTTATAGGGCGAACCAAAATATTTATGGATTTTTCCACCCATATTTTTAGACCAATTTTTGGCTGAGATGTGACCGTTTTTTATTTTGGCAAAAAATGGTGCAGTACCACTTTTGTCCGCTAGGGTCAACCGACCGTTCCCACCTCATGTGTCCGACGGCAGCCTCCTCTGGTCGGACTGATGGTGCATTCAGACCTAACAGCGTTTCAACGGCAGGAGCGTCCAGCTTACATTCAAAGTCAATGGGGGACGCGCTTCCAGCCGCGTCTTGGCGTCGGGCGTCCCGTCACGTGCGTGTTGAGCGTGCTGGAAAGCGTTTTTCCGAGCACGTGAACCCGCGTCAGCCTCCAAAGCACGCCTTGACCATGCTGAAGATTTCGCCGTTCAAACTTTCAAACGCCGTTCAACTCTCCCTGATTGGTTGATCAGGGAGTGTCGGGGGGAGAAGAGAGGGGGAGGTATTGCGCAACTATGTGACGTATTGTTTGTGGGACACAGAAAAAACCCGCGGAGTCATGGACTATGGAAGAGAAACTCATCGTAGCTGTGTGTTCGTGACAAGTCCTTCACGACCAGTCAAGTCTGCTCCACAGAGACAGAAATAAAAAGCTCCTCGCCTGGCGGAGTGCAGTGAGGACTCGGTATACCGGTAAGCTCCTCCCACACACCCCGCCGCAGTTTCGCGTTTAGGTCTGGACACCAAGTGCGTCCACTTGCGTGCGTGACGAGCTTTTGGAAGTTGAAACGCTGTTCAGTCTGGATGCACCATGACTGTCGCAGACCGGCCTCCTGCTCTGGAGGTCTGAATTACTGAACCACAGGACAGATTTTGATGAAACATACAGAAAGTAATTACTGGGTGGACATTTACAAACTGTTAGCTGTAAAATATGTTTGAGGTAAAATTCGATGTTTTAGCACCGTAGATTGTTAGCGGTTAGCTCTGTGTTTTAACAGGTACTATTTTGTAAAATAGCTCATGAACCACAAGGCAGATTTTGATGAAACTTACAGAAAGTAATTACTGGGTGGACATTTACAAACTGTTAGCTGTAAAATATGTTTGAGGTAAAATTCGATGTTTTAGCACCGTAGATTGTTAGCGGTTAGCTCTGTGTTTTAACAGGTACTATTTTGTAAAATAGCTCATGAACCACAAGGCAGATTTTGATGAAACTTACAGAAAGTAATTACTGGGTGGACATTTACAAACTGTTAGCTGTAGGAGACGTTTGAGCTAAAATTCGATTTATTAATAATTTATTTTGGCAGCGCGCGACCGTTTGGAAGACGTCAAAGCGAAACAATTTAAATCCAGCAGATTTGACCATTATGTGAATTTATTAAAGAACGGTTAAGCTCAGAAACACTTTTGCTATAATGTCAGCTAACAAATATATATTTTTAAAGTGTTTATCTTGTTAAATTTAAAAGAAAATGCAGCAGTCCCACCTGCGCGGGTGCACGTAACAAAACTACTTTTTAAATCCAGCTGATTTGACAATTACGTGCATTTATTAAGGAAAGGTTAAGCTAAGACACATCTTTGGTATAATTTTCAGCAAACAAATAATTGTTTTTACCGTGTCAATCTTGTTAAAGTCCTTCAGTGCACGCTCCTGCGGCAGCCATTTGCAGCAGGGCAAACCTCCGGCCCACATTTTGGGTTGTCAACGGTGACGCGTAACGCGACACGTCAACGGTGACGCATGATAGATGGGACTTATACGGCGGAACAACATGTTTATGGATTTTTCAAATTTTTTGGACATAATTGGACAATGCAACTTATAGGGTGGTGCGACTTATTGGCCGGAAAATTCGGTACTGGCGTTCTTCTGCGCAACTATGTGTGCAACATCTATTTTATAATGTTTCTCAAAAGTTCGCTCTCTAACCCCTGAGGGCACAACACAAAAACACTGCATTAGCAATACTTTGTCAACTATTCTGATCAAATTTACCTCAAAATAAAGTATTAACTACATGTGTTGATGTGTATGGATGAGTGACGAAGGAAATCTGGTCAGAAACAGACATTAATTATTTTGTCTTCACTGCCATCTTGTAGTCAAACTCCTGAATTAAACTGAAGATAAGTTTCCTTTTCCTTTTAAAAAAAAGATTTTTCAAGATGTGTCACAGAATTAAACAACAATAAAACTGATGTAAGCATATCTTGATTTATAACATTTTAACATTTAGGATAATGAAACAAATCCTTATAGGATTGGCAGCCAACTTTTCATTCAACCTTTATTTCTACAGGTTAGTCCCATTGAGTCTTGGGTACTCATTTACAAGAGACCTGATTTAACAAAGAATGATGACAACAGTGGATAACAACAACAACATTAGACAATCATAAAATAGAGCATGTAAATTGAGAAGAATAAATGAAAGAAATTGTATTTGAAAAAAAGAAAGAAACAAAAACCGTTACATTATAAAGTGATGGAAAATACTAAAGACATGAACTGTAAGAGTACCACTGCCTGCAGCCCCTCCTCCAAGATGGCCGCTGGTTGTCAACACCTGGTGGTAACCTGATGAGGATCTTCCCCTACTTAAGGCCGCAGTCCAGTGCTACTCTTCGCTGGAGCATATCACCTTCTTATGGTATTTGTGCTTCTGGCCTGAACATTGTCTATTGAAAGGATTTGTTCACCTTTTGCTCTTGTCTCCAGTGTTCCTGACTCCTCGGCTCTGGATCTCCTCGTGACCCGTTTAGATTATCCTCGTGCCCTGTTCTGGCTCTCCTTGTGACCCATTCTGGTTTCCTTGTGCCTTGTTTCCACCAGTTGCCTGCATTCCTCATCCCTCTGGATCCTGTTCCCTCTCTGCAAACTCTCCTAGGATTGGACCAAACATCACTCTTCAAACCTGTAAGAGAGAAAACCACATCTTTCATTTGAATGTCCAGAGGACCAGACTTGGCTTTTTCAGATTTTTCTACCTGGATTATAATAATAATAATAATGTCTTTTCCTGTCATCTGTGTATGTTTCCCATACACAGACGAAATTCGTCTCTGCATTTAACCCAACCACCACCAGGTGGTGCAGTGAGCAGCCAGAAAGCACCCGGGGAGCTGGAGAATTAGGTGTGCACTCATAGACACCCCAAGGTGTGTAGTGGCCGGGGCGCGAACCCGCGTCCTTCGGGTCCCAAGTCGGAAGCCCTGCCACTACACCATCTTGGCTCCATCAGGGTATCTTTC